>PVIA01002232.1:0-221808 GCA_004024845.1 Tonatia bakeri | reverse complement strand
GCACCATCTTTCACCTAGCCCAGCAATCCTAGCTATATTTTTCATATGTTTATCTTCGTTCTCTCTTCCTCTCTCCCTCTCTCTCTACCTCACACAGACACATACACCTTGAAAACCCATTCAGTCACCAACTTCTGTGGATCCTGCATCTTTAATATGTCTCCCGTCCATTTACACCACAGCATCTTGTGCATAATGGGAACTTGGGAAATGAAGGAATGAAAATGGATGGTATACTGACCTAATTTTCAGTGGAAAATAACATATTTAAGTCTGTACTTAGCACTTGAATCAGAGAACAGATTAACATAACATAGCTGTGAGATTTTTTGGCCCTTCAGTTCTCCTCTCCATGTATTCTAAGACAATGGATAGAAAGAAGGAAACAAACAAAAACACAGTCATTTCATTGTAATATTTTAAGGAAAGGAGGAGAGTCCCAAACTTTAAGCCTTTTGAATATGGCTACTTTGAGTCTTGAATAATTAGCAAGGGAGAGGAGTCAAGGTTCGAGAGAGACACTGCAAGCAGCACACGTGAAACATTAGAGCGGAAAGGGAACAGGGCCTCTCTGAGGGCCTGGTATGGCTGTGAACACTAGACCGTCAGCTCCACAGAGGAGAGGGTGGAAAGGCTTAAATGAACGACATTCAGACTGGTGTCAGCTGGGAGTTTTTCTTCTAGATGAATAAGGGCAATTATGAATGCAAATCATAGGTAACTTGAAAACATCATCTCTGCTTATTTTTATTGTGCTCAAACTGATTCTGAAAATGTGGCATTATAGGAAAGGAAATCTGATGTGAACTTATATGAAATTAAACAATCCTCTGTGTGTGACTAAATGTAACTTTTATTCATGTTCTGGTCTCTTTTATCTTATACTACTATGGCTACTATAATGTTATAAGGTGATCATAACAATTTTACAGTGGCTGTGTCAAGTTGAGGACTTTTTAAGGTGTTATTTAACACAATAGACCTAATCAACCTTTTTCTCAGGTAGCCCATATATTATGATGAAGAAAAAATACAACCACTTCTATTCTCTAATACTAGAAGAAATATATACCATTGGAAAGTAGTAATGTATGTAACATCTATCCAAGTATTTTATTTCTTACCCATTACCAAAAAAAAAATGAACCAAAAAATATGCCCCTCTCACTAGATGAATTGATAAAAATGGATTAGTAAGTAAAATCCAAATTGCTCAGTACCACTAATTTCTCATTCCCTCAGATTAATGTGATCCCAAAGAGCATGCTGTTCAAGAAACCATTTTTAATTGTCCCAGGTTTAACCTTATCATTTGACTCTCTATTCAGTAAGTTGTAACCGAGATCTAATGAGAAAACTGTATGTGTGTGTTACAACTGACCCCTGAAATTAAGCCAGTGTTATCATATGATTGTGAATATTTTACCATAAGCAAATTAAGCTTAAGATTTCCAGTCCTATCACTTACTGATTGTTTCTATTCCATGTAAGCAGTAATTGGACTTTCTAGTTCCTCATAGCAAGACTTTCTTAGAGATAAACTATTGAAAACAATTAGAATTGTTACATACACCAAACACTAAATTACTGGTCTTACATAACTGTAGAGCTAAAAATTATACAGGGTGGGGCAGAAGTGGGTTCACAATCGTTCCTATGGAAAATAATAGTAAGTATAACACGAGAATAAACTCTGATTCACGTACAACTGTAAACCTACTTTTGCCCCACCCTCTATGGAAGTTCTCTTTCTCCCAACCATTCATCATTTGATTTGAAGAGGCCTTCTGTCATTCTTGATAATGTGTCAGCAACAGAGGGAATAACAAACACATCTCTGGGAGTTGATGGAGTAAAATGTCAAGCCATGTAGCCAAGAGCCTGGCCCCCGCGGAAGCTGTATCGAAACTTTGATACAAAAGGCAGCTTCATGATTTACATCATGCACTGAGGCTTCCAGCAATATTTGCAGACATGGGGATTATGTGTCATTATTCAGATTGGTGACGTAACCCTAAAGGATAGTGGTTTACCTACTTTTGGAAAGAAGGAGAAAGAACAATTATGAGAAGAGGAATAAATTACTCAGAGAGTAAGACTGATTATCCTGTTCTTTGGAACGACTTTTGAAAAATATCATTTTCTAACTTTTCATTTCATATAAGCATTAAGCTTCATGTAACTTCCCAGCACTAGAGTTTCCCAAGTGAAACAAATGGTGGATTTTCAAATGCCTTCTCCTCCAGGTCTTGTGGTAAAGACAGAGCTGTTTACAAAGAAGCATTCCTTCTTCAGGGTTCATTGGGATCTCTCAGTGTAATTCTAAGGGTTTGAAAACAAATAATAGGTTTTTCTCTTTGGATGATTATCTTAATATCTATTATTTGCCACTACTTTAAATTCCACAAATATTTTACTTGAAATATCAGAAGCAGCTAAACTTACAGCTTTTGGACTCGATATTGGGAAGTTCAAGTTGGAACTCAACTTAGAGGATTGGGCCTTCTCCTTCTTGTATTATTTTTAAGTTAATTGCCTAGCACCAAAAATCTTCCTGTCTTTTAATTGTTTGTCTTCATTGTTATATCTTCCCAATCATTGAGAATTTTATTTCTTGCCAATTTGCTCTTCCTTCCTCATTAGTGCAGCTTTAGCCGTTTGCACACCAGGGGTCAGAGGAGGAAGCTGCATGGTGACTGGGGCCATAGAAGACTGGAGTGCAAACCCACTGGCCTTCCTTAAGCTTTCCATCTGAAGCTCTATGCCCAAACTTTCCACCTCTTTTGCTCACTTTTTATTTGCATAATAAATATTTAATCCTGCTTCACCTGCTAAAGAAACATTCTCCTCCTGAAATGAAAAGTGAAGACCAAATTATATCCATCTGTAACACTAATGTAGCAAACCCACCATAAGGAATCCCAGGTTTGTAGTTCACTATTCTTAAAGTCTTTAAAGCTTTCGACCATTAATAGTAAGGGCATTTAAGATGTAAACTTACATCACAATTTTTTCTTACAGATGGTCAAATGCTACCAAGTATAAAGTTCTTATCTCCCTGCAACTCCCTGGCATTCTCTGATGTCAGTGTATCAAACAGAAATAGACTTGGCTGAAAGACAGAGAAGTAGCACATCAGGTGATGGCTCTGAGCCCAATATTCCTGTAGTTAGATGCATTAAAATACTTGGTATTCACTTCAGAAAATATATTAGGTTAGAATAACTATATCAGGTATCCATTAGCTCACTGGAAATTGGTCACACAGTTTAGAAAACTGAGTCAACTCATTCTTTCCCAGTGAGTTGGAGAGGACTGTGTTTGGTGTCAGTGATAGAATACATTTATGTATGCTGCAGCTAACCCTTCTGAAAACATTCAGAACAAAAGCTTAAATTTGATATAACAAAGGAATAAATGATCAAAAATCATAAAAGAGTTCTTTTATGAAAAGGACTACCCAATATCAAAGTATATCTTAGAAGAGAGGAGTGTGGTGGGAACCTTGCTTCAAGTTGTTAAATTGCAACTTTGTCTGGTTTCTTTATTCTGAAGAGGTGGTCAAAGTGTAGCTGCTAACTTGCTCTGTAACCTTGAACAAATCATTCAAACCTCTCTGGACCTCAGTCTCCTTCTCCATTAAAAAAGAGAGGAAAGATGGAAAAGGCAGGGAGGGGGAGGGCAGGAGGGGATGGAGGAAGGAGAGATTGGATGGCATGATTGCATTGTTCTCTTTGAGCACTAAAATTCTGCATTCCAAAAAAAGAGAAATCTAAACATATTCATCATTCTTTTCTGGGCCTGAATGGTATTTCTTACTTCAGGTAATGTTAATACTTAAAATTTTAAATATCAGAAATGGAAGATTTGAATGACATTAAAACTTGAATTCCAAAAATTTTGGAATCTGCGGAGAGATATTGCCAGAAAGGATGATAAAGAAGGGGCCACTTACTAAATGCATAGTTTGCATGAAGGGCAGCCAAGTTATATAAGTGAAAATATTTAATATAAGCAAGGAAGGAATGCAAATCCTGTCAAAGTGGAATTCACACTCAGAGTGATTATTTCCAGTAGAGAGAATCTGGAAATTTTCCATGAAGAACATAGTTATAGCTTTTCAGAGCATTCAATCATTTAGTAAGTAAGGCACTGACTTAGGCTCTAAGAATAAAACAAAAATCAGTAATACAGAGAATCTTCCTTTTTAGAGTCTCATGGGAGAAACTATCAAGTAGACAGACATTCTCTATAAAGTATTAGAAACTAAAAGGCAAAATTTATAAAAATGGTATCACAATGCCTGAAACCTAAAATTCATTGAATAACTATTAACTTTTATTACTGCTGGTACTACCATTTTTACTGAGGTCACTATGCTTCTCTAACAAGTTGTAGAAAGGGAAACCAATAGAGGTTGTGTTGGTCAAGGAGGGCTTCCTGGAGGAAGTAACATTTGAAATGAGCTTTGAAGGATATGTGGAAGGTGATTTGGTAAAATCTGGGCAGCAGTGACAAGGTCATGCATTGCAACCAGAAGGTGCAGTCTGGGCAAACACAGTTTGATGAAAAGAGCCATGTCACATTAAGGGGCCTGAAAGGAGCTTGGGAATGACTAGCATGTGAGAGTGAGGGGAGGCCTGGCAGAAACAGAGCTACCAATCTATATCAGGGCCAGTGCTAAAGTTCACTTTATGTCATTTTAAGTACTATGGGGTTTGGTTTGAAAAGGAGAGAGCCATTGGAATATATCAAACAGTTATTAGTCTATCATACAAAAATGGATTCAACAGGGACAAATTTATAAGTAGGAGATCAGAAAGGTGTTGCAATAGAACAGTTAGTACATTGAGAAGGACTTGAACTAAGGCAATAGTTCTCTAATAGTGAGCATGGAGGGCAAGAAAGAAATATGAGAAATATTAAAGGTGGGAGGAAGAGAACTTGGCACCTAAATGTGGGGAGGGGGTGCAGTGAAGGAAAGGGAAAGGTGAGGATCTCATCCACACTACTACTGCCTTAGACACAATATATTGTGTTGAGTTTGCAGCATTCACAGATTTTGATGCAGATGAAAAATATCTTGAAGAGCACAGATAACCTAAATGTTGTAGTAGTAGGTCTTTTGTTCTGCTTTTATCTTGTTGATTTTTTTTACTCTGTCAGAACAAAGGCAGCTGTGCCTCATGCATCCGAAATTGTGTAGGTGAGGTTATGTACTTTTGACTCTCCCCTTTCTGATATGTGCATGTCTCTGAGACTATGGCAAGTAGAATGTGCAGTCCCCAGTCTCCTCATTTCCATCCTACACCAGCCTTTCACGTAGAGCAGTGACCAATACATAGTCGTGTATGTGGGTTTGAGTGTCCAGAAAAAGCCTCAGACTGTAGTGGAAGACTTTGGATGCGTCACCAGAAAGGAAGTAATCAGAACCAGGGACGAGATGAGATTACGCAGAGGTAAGGTAGTGTAAGAAGAAAATTAGACAAGGATAAAAACCTGGCAGAGTACCATTGTTTACATGGCCTAAGAAGACTGAGCCTGAAGAGTTTTTTTGTTTTTATTGCCTGAACTCTCAGGATGTCTTAAAGAATTTTGGGAATATAACACATGCAACCTGACAAGTCACAGTGTTCTTGTCCACCATTGTCAACAACATAAGCCAACAGCAATCATGCCATAAAGGGTACCTTCAAAGGTTTATTCAGGCTATCCAGCTTTCTGAAATTTCATTTATGCTAAGTGCTGTCATCTTTAAAAAAAGAAATAGGGAAAACATGTCAAGAACTATATGTTTTATCCTATTTCACATCTGGGTGGCTGACTTATGTACGCTGTACTGAATGTGGGGTGGGGATGAAAAAAAGGAATGGAGCAAGGAGTCATTTAGGATTGGCTTCCCCAGGCAAGATCAGTTCTGCAGTTAAGAGGGAGAGTTGATGAGTGTGCTAATGAAGGACAGTCCTCAATAGACCCAGCTCACTACACCCACCTGTCAAGGAAGCTGGGGTGGTGAGAAACTAAGACAAGAGAAAGGGGCTACCCAGGCCTCTAAACTTTAAGTACTGCTTTTGATTCCTTGATTGTTGCAAGGACGTATTTGCCTCCCCAAATAAACTCTAAATTCTACAGAAGGACGCCATGTGCTGAAAGCTCCTCGCAGTGAACTTGACGCATAGGAAGTGCCTAATAAATGGCCCTCTTTCTTTCCCATTAAGGACAAGATTTGGGGTTCGTTTGTCTTGTTTTATTTTCTCTACCTCCCCTTGTAACATGCAGAGAGCTGAGCCACTATCATAAGTTCAGTGAATTCAGAATCGAAACATTGCTTGTTAGGGAAACAATTAAGAACATTTTTTGCATTAGTAAAATAAATGCGTTTGGTTGGTAGTTTGCCTATTAATCCTTTCCAGCATTATAGACTTACTTAAGGAACTCCCTTTCTAAGAAGACACTGAATCATAAGAGTGATGAGAGAGTGCTGGATTTAATAGCAGCTTTGGCCCCTGGGACTATGCCTTATTAAGACAAATAGTAGACATAATAATAAAATTAAAATATTCTATCGTTCCAAATTTAGAAAATGACTCTCTTCCCTTTGTAAATGATAATAACTTATAAGCAGTTCAATCTTTTAACTATGTGTATGATATAATATAGCTTAAAGGATTTTTAAAATTAAAACAGTGGAGGATTCAAGACTGCATCTTCCATATTTTGCAATGCCTTACTCAAAAATGCAGGACTACAAATCACATAATACCCACTGCATTGCTGTAAAGGACACAGTGACTACATTCGAGCAGTGTTACATCTACTGGCATGTAGAGCCACGTGTCTGGACTTTTATTACTCTCAGTAGGTACCGTGAGTTTATGAACAGACTACCAAAGAGACTGCCATTTGGAGAACTTGCCTATGTTTTATTGTTGTTTCAAAAAGACTTAAGATTGTTAAGCCATGTTACTATTTTAAATGACTATATGCAATTTCTAAATTAAAAAAGTCATCTAGGAGTTAAATAGCTATGCACAAGGGGTCATTCTCCTTCCAATTCTCATACCTACCTGTTAGGCCTCTGAATTAATTTTCATGCAGTCGATGGCAAAGATAATAAATGAATTACCTAGAACACTGAATGTTATTTTGATTCTTGTTAAAGAAATAGGAAGTTTCCTGGTAATCTTTCTAATCTATTCATAGAAAGTGGTTTGAGCCGAGAGATGTGTGTGCCTGTGTGAGCCTGTGTGTGTCTGCATGCATCTGTGTACCTACCTCTGTGTGTGCACCTGTGTGTGTAAGGTAAAGCATAAAAAAGGAGCATTCTCCCTTCAGAGACCATTGTGTAAGGAATGAGCTCTATTGATCTGTTTCTCCTGAAAGTTTTTATATTGATAAAAATTACCAATTAGGTCCGCCCATTTCAGAAGGATTTCTAGACCATATTTTGCCCTATATAATGCACACTTTTTTACCTAAATTTTTGAGGGTAAGTAAAGATGCACACATTATACATGGGTATAATGATTATGTACCATGGGTATAATAAGCCCATGTATAATGCACACAAAACCATGGGTGTACTTATACATGGTGGAATACACTAGTTATTAACACTGGACTGCATAGAGAAAATAAAACAAAAATGAAAGAACTGAGAAAAATGTAATGCACAAATACATATTTTAAGTAAATATTAACATGAAGATATACTATACATGATAGTTTAAGCACGGGTGTCAAACTCATTTTCACCAGGGGCCACATCAGCCTCACAGTTGCCTTCAAAGGGCCAAATGTGATGTTAAGACTGTATAAATGTAACTACTCCCAAGCAGTTAAGCAAGAGCTCAGCACTGCCACTGGGTAGAAAAAGCCGCCAGGTAGATACAAGGTGCTGGGCCAGATAAAACAAGGTGGAGGACCGGATTTGGCCCACAGGCCTTGTGTTTGCCACCTGCAGTTTAAAGCAGTAATCTCATGTTAACTACTAATCTCTTCTCAGCTGTGTAGCAGTGACCGCCCCATACAGAAGAGAGGCTGGTTTTATATCTGTCTTGGCTCTGGGCCAACTTTCCCTTGTATTGTTCTGATTATGCTCCATCTTCTCCGTCCAGATTTAGGTCCACATCTCATTTTTGTCCATTATAAATCTCTTTGAACTCTTTTGTAAAACTTACCAAAGCTTGAATATTAATTGCATAAAACTGGCTCCCCCAGATCCTGCTGAATTTACTACATCAAAATCTCAAGGGATAACTTTTTAAAAATACAGATTCACACCCACACACTCAGATTCAGTAAGTCTAGAAGAAGATACTAGGAATCAGCATTTTAAAATAGCCCCTCAAATAAATCTGCTGAGCAAATTTGTACAGTGGTCATCAGATAGTCATGTGTGTGTGTAAGCAAGTTCAGGCCTTAACAGAGAGAATTACTGCTTAGAAGAGAATCAAATACCTATATACCTATATTCAAATACCTATACCTATATACCTATATACCTATAGGAATACCTATATTCCTACCTATACCTATAGGTATTTCAGACAAATACCTATAATGCCTGAAGTATAATTATAATTTTATACTTCATAAATCTGTTTCTACTTGGAATTGTACAAGTCCCTTCCAAAGTGTCAGTGAATGGCCTCAGAGATTCAATGGCAGATTTTTTAGATCCTCCTGCTTTGAGAAGAAAAGAATAGCTTCCAGTTTGAGTATTTACTGAAAGATCACCTTATTCCTTTTTCTAATTGTATGCTTCCTAAACATGCTGCCACGCCCAGCACATGCACCCCACCACCACACACACACTTCAGTGACTGGGGTTAGTCTGTTCTATCACAACAAAAAGAGGTTTTGTTGTTATTCTCCAACCTGCAAGTTACAACTTCACAGTTGTAATAAGCATAAACTAAACAGAGTCTAGAAAAGTAAATTGCATCCACAAAGATAGGGCTATTGTAAATATCAATAGATAGATGATAATAGATAGTAAAGAGTGAGCAAATAACTTGGTTTTAACTTCAGGCACCTCAAGTGTCTTAGGATGGATCATTTGGATACAGATGACACAAACTTAATTACTTTGAGGAGAAGCAGAAAAGGAATTTCTTGAAAACTTCCAAAAGTATCTCATGACAGAAGAGCATAGGATGTACAAGTGGGCCATTCAAGGGGCCATGCAGTGCCTGGGAAGTTCTTTGGGTCAAAGTGAGATTCCTTCTCTCTCCATCTCTTTCTCATTCTGGGACTACGTGGTCTCTCATCCCACTCTCTCTACACCTCCCCAGTAGTCTTCTCTTTCTCTACACACACTGTGGCCCCAAATGCCCCCCCAGTTCAAGCACAAAGACAAACTACAATGGCTGTGCTCAAATCCCAAATACGTGGGAAAGACAATTAGATTGTCTCACCTTGTGCCCATTAACTGACGTCAGGCAATGGAAGTCCAAAAGTGCATTCAACCAAGCTATCAATATGTTCTCTGAAAAAGGAACACCATCATTTTTTTGAGAGAGAGATACAATGAAGAATGAAATGAATGACAAAGGGAGTTACTGGTATCACTTGACTACCAAAATTAAATATTTCTGCAGACAACATTTATTCCTAGATTTAAAGCTTCTAGTTTTCTGATACAAAATTTAGAAAGAACTAGAATGCCTTGTGTGATAAATGAAACTTAAAACTTAATAACCTAGATAACTAAGTTTGGAAAGATATAAACATTGTCAACTAACAATAATAGAAACATTAAAGAAACAAAGTTTCGCTAGTATTAACTGATATGTCTGTCTTAGCTGTCAACATTGATACTGACATTTTCAAAATCCCTTCTGCTACAGATAATCAAACAGAAATATGCATCGGTAAATATAGTCCATGATGCTGTGCACCAGAGAAGGCTATTTACTGTGATTTGAGACAGTGTTTTATTATGTGTGTTAATTTTCTTACATCAGTTTTTCTTTTCATTGTTCTAGAATGCTGCATTAAGTATTACTAGTGCCCAAAAGCTAATATCTTGTCTGAAGAATCTACACATTTTATATCTTAAGATTTATTTTCTTTCTCTTTTTTATTTAAAGACATTTTGTGCCTCTAACCAGCAGTTATCTTACTGAAGGAAGGATTTTGTTTCCTTGAGTTCTCTGGTTTCCTTTAGTATCTGTGAGCAGCCAATCAGAACCTCCACTTAGTCACAATTGACAATGATTAATAGATGCCTTGGTGATCTACTTACTGATTATCTTCATCAGAAAATAGAGAAGCTTATCGGGAATTATAGGCTCTATTATAGTATGTTTCCATGTGTTTTTTCTTTTTCAGTGCATCAATTGCACGTAAGTGTTTCAGAGAAGAGCTCAATTTGGTTATTAATTATTTTGATTCAACTATAAAATATGACCAAACCAGATATTTTATTTTATTTAAAATAAAAACCACGTATTTTTTTATTTTAAAATTCACTGCTTTCTTAAGAGAAATTATTATTTCTATATACAGGGATTGACAAAAGTAGGTTTACAGTTGTATGTGAAAATTTATTTATGCATTATTATTTATTAATTATTACATTATTTATTTGTATTACAACTGTAAACCTACTTTTACACATCCCTGTATATATGTGTAAATATGTGATGTGTATATATGTATGTATGTGTATATTATATGTGTGTATATATATATATGATTATGTCTAAACAGAGTAAACTGGAGAAATAAATAATTGTTAGATAGAGTTTTACCAACAGAATTTAGAAAGTTCTTAATTCAGGATGAAATTTCTTTTTAATCTGCAGCACCTAGGTAATTACTTTCATTCCTTCTTGGCTTTAGGGTGCTACAGACAAAAGCACAACCAAGTGACAGAAAGGATCTTCAAGCATTTACATATTTAGAAATAAACCATATGTTCCTTAGGGTGCGTTGTATTTTCGTGGTTGAACTTCTTAGATATTCTGAGGTTTGTCAACAGAATAATCCTGATTTTTTAAAAAAGAGAGAATAATAAATACAACTGGTACTAGACAGAAAAATAACAGTGCAAGTGGCTATAGGAACGCAGTGGGTCAAGTACAGAAAATTTGATCTACAGCATAGGTGTCCTCTGCTTGCTGGAGGTTCACTTTATGCCACATCTCTTTTACAAAAGACCTACTTTAATACCAGTTTTTGCTATGGAATGAACTCCAGAGAGGATTTTCGTTTTTGTGGGGAAAAAAGAAGTGAAAATAGTGTTCAGCATTTGTTTTGCAGCGTTTATGGTTAGCCTTTATGGAGGCATCATGCACCCTGAGCAGCAAGAACGGCCCTGCTGAGCTCCTTCCCTTGGATGTACACTTAGCATCTCAGCGTCAAGCCCCATCGCTTTAAGTGTGCCTGTGAGCATCTGTGCTTTATCGAGATTTATTTTTTGCATCTGTTAGTGAGATGTGTCCTAAGGTATCAGAAAAACCTAAGAGAGCTCATAAAAGTGTTATGCTTCATGTAAAACTGGACGTAATTAAGTGTATTTGGTATGTTTTAGGTTTTTAGGGTGGTCTGGGAATTCTCAAAAAAATTTTCACATAACTTAATGGCTAATTGCCTCTTTGCTTTATGCTATTCAGGCTCATGGAAGACTTCATAGTATCTCCCAACTTTCAGGTAGTGGGAGAAACCTGTCTTGTGTTATAAACTAGCCTTTGCTTATAACTTTACAATGTGAAATATGCAATATTCTATCTCAAATTGTATGTTTTAGGAAAAGCATCTTTAATGAATTCAGAAAAGAAAGATGCACAATCCATTTCCAAAATAGGAAAAAAGCAATTACCCCCCCCCCCAAAAAAAAATTGTGCATGTGTATGTATATATATATAAAGTACTGCTTGATATCACCCTCTACAGTTTGGGTTGTTATTTGGTCTGATTTGGATTAAATACTATTGTACTGAAAGTGAAAAGACTGAATTTTTTCCAGGGATAAGAATCCCTTAAATCCACTGTAAAGAACAGTAGAACGTCTTAAGAACAGGTCCCAAAGTTAATGCTGAATTCCTGACAATTCATTATGTCCTTCCAGTCTTGGGTCTTTTCTTCTTGGCTTGTTCCGTCTCCCTTTCCAGGCGAGGGAGGCTCTGCTTTTTGTCTATTATAGGAGTTTCATTTTAGTACATTTTGTTAGGTGGAGCAGTTCGGCAGGTGTGCACTAGCATGTTACCCAGGTGGCCACTTAATGCAGTGTGATTGAGCATGGAGGAGATGAGCAACCTTTCCCAGTGCATGGGACTGTCTGGCTGCTTGGGCAGGTGAATGTGATTAGCAACTGACTTGGGGTAGAGATTCCCCAGTATCCCCAACAGATGTCCCCTAATTGAAAGCTTGTTGTGACGCTGTTGATTCTGAGAGGCCCCAAATTGCCTTCAATGTCTTCTGCTCATTAAAAATACAACTCTCATTCTCAAAAAGAGAAGGCCATTTAACAATTACACATATGTGGTAGGAGAGGGGGCCCGCACATGCACACACATGCAAAATCAACCTTTAAAGTAAAACTAAATCCCTTTTCATCAATTGATCTCAGCAATAAACTTTGAGATATGAATCATGCTATTTTGCCAAATGTTTCATTTAGAAGAATGAAATGAAGCCAACTCTGAGTTCTAGTATAAAATAGAGCAACACACTTATAGGTGCATCCTACTGAATTCTATGAATTGCTAGGACTATTTGTTTATTGTTTATACCCTGTTATAGCTTTAAAATTTGGGGACATATTGTAAAAATCCATAGAACACAAGGAAAATTGGAGTGATGAGAATATAAAGAAAAAAAAACAGGGGTGAGACACGTAGACAAAATCATGCTTTGAGTTTTTTGTTTCTGATTGGTGCAAATGGACCACAGCTTAGCCCTGAGCTACCTTGCCCCAAAGTGATGAGAAAAACACAATCAGGAATGTCATCCACATTGCCTATACAATAAAACAAGTCTATCCTTTTGCAGAAAAAGGAAGGCATTTATCCCATGAGGCCTCATAAAGAGAATACAATTATTTGCAGAATCTGCCTGAACCCCGTGTTTTTTGTGTACAGTTTGCCTTGGATAATTGATACCACAGATTTTACAAAAAAGGCTTAATCATGTGGTACATGCATTGATATATATGTATATACACTTATTATAATTCATTATGTACAATATATTGCATTTTATAGCCCATCATTTCCAATGAAAAAACAGTAAAGCCATGAGTTATGAATGGTTTTCCAGAGGGATGATACCAGGCATTCAAGGACATGTATTCATCCAATACATTTATCGAGCACACTGTGATATATGTTGCAACTTCCTGATTATATTAGGTGGTTGATTTCACTAGTTTTAGTAAAAAAAAAAAGGATAATTTTACTACATCACTGAGCATCTTATAAGCTACAACCCTATTTCTCTGCTGTTTTTCATAGTTAAACTCTTCTAAAAGCTGTCTACACACTGTTACCAGTTCCTCTTTGCTCATTTATCCTCCCTTCTCTGCATTCTGTGAGGGGCGCACTTTGCCTTAGAACCCCCCACCTTCATCCTACCTGAAGCCCCATTATCCAATACTCTCCATGGTGTGCCTGCTACTTTTCTGGTTGTGATTCTCAGCCTTTTTTGTAGGATTATCTTCCTGAGCTATACATTAAATGTTGTAATTCCCCAAGATTGATTTAGGCCTTCTTCTCTACCCTATATTAACTCTCCTTTGCCTTTTCTATCTTTGCTTATGGCTTTTATTAACATCTCATGATGAACCAACTGCTCTTCTAAGTCCCAGACCATATATCCATTGATATACGACTTAGCTCTTACTAAGCCACCTCAAAGTCATTAAATACAGAATAAACTTCTGATCCTGGCCTAAAACCTGGTGCTCTTCTAGTATTCCCTAGCTTAGTAAGGACAGCAACCAGCTCTCAAATTATCCAAGCCAGAAAGATAGGAAACTTTCTAAACAAGTCCTTCTCCCTCAACCCATTGTTCAGTGTGATGGTTAATTTTATGTGTCAACTTGACTGGGCCACAGGGTGCTCATCTATTTTGGCACACTTTGTTCTGGGCATATCTATGAGAGTATTTTTAGATGAGATTAACATTTGAATCTGTAGATTGACTGATACTCCCTAATGAGGGTCGCCCCCATCCAATCAGCTGAAGGCATGAATAGAACCAAAAGGCTGACCCTCCAGTGAGTAAGGGAGTTTTCTCCTGTCTGAGTGCAAAAAGCTGAGAAATCAGGGTTTTTTCCTGCCTTTGAACTCAAACAGAAACGGTTGTTCTTCCTGGGTCTCAAACCTGCCAGCTTTTGGACAGGAACTCTGGAAGTACACCATCAGCTTTCATGGGTCTCCAGCTTATTGGAAAATCCTGCAGATCTCGGGACATGTCAGTCTTCATAATTGTGTCACCTGTTCCTTAGAATAAAGCAATCTCAATCCATTTCTCTCCGTCTTCCTCTCTCCTGCCCCAGCCCCTCTTTCTCTTTCTCTGGAAACCCTGACTAACATAATACATCCATTGCTTCACTAATCCCTGTTTATCTTACTTGCTATAAATGCCTGGTGTCATGAACCATCTTGTTTCAACTCAGTTGTCACCAAGAGCTAGTGTTGTAGCATCTTTAACACCCATTGACACTGGGTCCATCTAATCTCTTTCTCTGTGGCTGAGTGAACTTTTCAAAATACTGATCTGATTATGATACCTCCTTACCATATCCATCTCCTCCCCACCAAAAAAAACCCTTCAAAGGATAAAGATAAAAATCCTGAATATGCCATATAGGGCTGTGCACAGTCTCGTGTACATACTTCCCCAACCTGCTTTCACTGCCCTCACGCTACTTCCTTGCTTTTCTAGCACTGGCCCCTGAACATTTTGCATGGCTGTGGGCATGCTTTCTCAGACAGGAGTCTGACATGCACCTTGTGATTCAGGTCCTTTTGTTATTTACATGCTCTCGTTGTATCTGCAGTTCACCAAGGACAGAACGGTAGAAGTAGTCTGTCAGGGTGCAAGAAATAAAGAAATGCATTGTCTGTAGAGAATTTAAAGACAGCAATAAAACACACAAAATGCTACTTTGCTTTTTATTAGTACCTTGTGCCAGTAACAATGTCTTTCCTGAATAAATCTTTTGTTGGTCTAAGTTCTCAATAATTGATGTGATGACTATTGAGCTTGAATATGTATGTATAATTCAAATTGGTATTTTTAAAATTTATTCTTCAATAAGCATTGTAGTCTCTATGGAAGCTAATTTGGAGAATTCCCCATTATGTTGTCAGCCCTTACCATGGGTATTTTTTTGAAAAAGTTCACAACAGTTCACAAGCATTTTGATGCACTTCAAATACAGAGTTGTCTTAGCTCCCATTGTACTACATGTTTCTGCATTTACATAGTACATTCTAAATAAACAATGATAGCACAGTAATTATAAATAGACAAAAATGAGTTATTTCACTTCTACAATCTTATAAGGTCACTCGAGGTTTTTTATTTCTGTTTAAAAGTTAAAATGGCAAAACAGTACAAATAGCAAAGTGTAATGTTTTTGTTTAGAAAGAACAAATTTTAGTTCACGCAAAGTATTTTCCTTAATTTGAGTAATATCTTCAAAATTCAAATATACTATCTGTTTATTTCAAAATTAAAGATTGAATAAAATAGCAATTATTAGTAATTAAAACATTAATAATTTAAAAAATAAGTTTGTCATATGGAAGAGATTGGTATTAAAAGTGCCACTCTGGCCCTGGCTGGTATAGCTCAGTGCATTGAGTGCCAGCCTGTGAATCAAAGGGTCGCTGGTTCGATTCCCAGTCAGGGTACATGCCTGGGTTGTGGGCCAGTTTCCCAGTAGGGGGTGTGTGAGAGGCAAGTACACACTGATGTTTCTCTCCCTCCCTTTCTTCCTCCCTTCCCCTCTCTCTAAAAATAAATAAATAAATAAAACCTTTTTATAGTTTTTTTAAAAATAAATAAAAGTGATCCACTCTAGATGTCAAATATCTAGGTATGCCAGCCACTGCCTGAATCATGTTCCTTTCCTTCAGAGCACTTACTATTAGGTGTACTCTATATTCATTAGTCTAATTATACAATGAACATGTTAACCCTTGACTACACTGGCTTCTACATGAGAACAGCACCATATTTTTTTTACTTATCATTGTATTGACACAAATTAGCACAATGCTGACAAGAAGTAGATACTTAATAAATGTTCGTTGAATGAATGAATAAATGAACAGGTAATACTTAGGATGGCCAGGATTTAATTCAATTCTAACTCCAAAGCTGGTCACAACCAGTCTGCCTGAGTAATTCTGGCCTCCCGTCTTCATTGGTACCCATTAGCATACTGATAGCTTCAGGATATCAGCAACATTGATTTCTTCACTGTTTCTAGTCATTCTTTTCTTGGGAAACATGGGAATAAAAGAGAGGGCTTGGGATGGGACATGCAGAGTATGCTTTAACGGGGACATTCTTGCTAAACATATTCCTAAATTGGGGGCAGAAGCTTACCAATATAAAGCAATTAAATGGAAGGCATTCATTATAATTAAGGAAAAATATGAACTATGCCAGATGTATACAGACTCAGAATAGAACCTCTCATGTGTAAATAATATACTTTGCTTGATTTTAAAGGCTTTATAAAAACAGACTGATATTGCAACATACTTTTTTTTTTTTACCTTTGATGTTTTTGTGAACATCTACCAGAGGGATGCCTTCAGCAATATGTCTTACAAGGGTGGATTCTAAAAATAGCAACAACTCCAAATGCAAGAAACACATTTCATCTTACAAATAATATTTATGGAATACATGGTATTTTCCTTTTTATCCATTTGCCGATTACTTGCAGCCATGTACCTATTAAAGTTTATACTACATGTGCTGTAGGATGTTGAAATCATGTTCATAAAGTTGTTTGTATATTTTAAAGCAAATTCTGTAGGATTTATTTTGCAGGAGGGCAAAATACTTTACAATGGTGATGTTATTGAACTTCCCAAAATGGCAGGGGCCTGTGACCACAAAGACTTTAAGCTCAAGAACAAAACAGACTGATAAAAATAATTCTTTGACAGGTGGCATCATCATCATTATAATTAGCATTTGTGTAGAGTTTTATGGCTTATAAGGCACTTTCATATCTCATTGGAGCTGTGCAATAATGGTTTCAAATGGGAATACAAGGACTGACATCTCTGATTTCATAAACTGGGAAACTGACCTTTAACCATGGTAACTTGATCTGGCTTCTGTAGAAATGTATGCACCAAGATTTAAATTCAGTTCCACATTTATTTCTCATTT
The DNA here is from genome assembly GCA_004024845.1 of Tonatia bakeri. Classification (NCBI taxonomy): domain Eukaryota; kingdom Metazoa; phylum Chordata; class Mammalia; order Chiroptera; family Phyllostomidae; genus Tonatia; species Tonatia bakeri. The sequence goes on along the minus strand of PVIA01002232.1, from coordinate 204,438 downwards.
TACTTAAGTTAACTAAACAATGGATATATTTCTTAAGAAATTATATATTTCCTGAATTAATTCATTTTCTTGATTTTAGTAGAACTTTGTCTTCATTTGTAATAGCCCAATTGGGGTATAACTTACATACCACATAATCTATCCATTAAAAGTATACATTTCATTTTTTTAAATGTATAGTTTTGTATTTATTACTACAATCAAGCTTTAGAATATTTCCATCACTCTAAATGTTTCTGTTTTTAGTCAGTTCCAGTTCCCATTCTGATTCCAGACAACCACTGATCTGCTTTCTGTCTCTATTTGCCTTTTCTGGAAGGTTCATATAAACTGAATCACACTATATGTGTTCCTTTGAGTTAGTGCTTGGATTCTCTCACTTTTGTTAAGTTTCTGAGGTTCATCCATGTCATAGGGTTTATCAATAGCTTGCTCCTTTTTATTGCTAAATAGGATTCTATTCTATGAATATACCACATATTGTTTCTCTGTTTATTAGTTGGGCATTTGGATAGTTTCCAGTGTGTTCTATTAATAATAATGCTTCTAGACTTCCAGCCAATACGGAGGCATAGGTGGACACACTGTGCCTCCTTGCACAACCAAAATAAGGACAACAACAATTTAGAAACAAAAATCAACCAGTACTGACAGAAAATTGAACTGTATGGAAGTCCGACAACCAAGGAGTTAAAGTAGCCACATTCATCCAGACCGGTAGGAGGGCTGGAGTCGGGTGGCTGGGCAGGGAGGGGTCGAAGCAAAGCAGCAGCTAGCGGAGCTGGCGAGGCGAACTGTGGAGGGGCACGGTGCACAATGTGGCTGGCGGAGCCGGTGGTTCCACATTCGCACACAGATAAACCAGGCGAAACTTGGGAGCAAAACAGACCTCAAAACCCAGGGCTCCTGCATGGGGAAATAAAGCCTCAAGACACCGACTGAAAACACATGTGGGAGTTGAGGTGCCAGGAGATACTCTCAAACTCACAGGAGAGTTTGTTGGAGAGACCCACAGGGTCCTAGAACCTACACAAAACCACCCACATGGGAATTAGCACCAGAAGGGCCCAGTTTGCTTGGGGGAAGCAGCAGAAGGGACTGAAATCCAATAGAGAGTAGAGCAGACACGATTGTTTCCTCCCAGACCCCCGCCTCACATACAGAGTCAAAACCCAGCAAAATGGGTTTCTCTGCCCTGGTAAACACCTATGGCTCCGCCCCTCACTATGTAACAGACATGTCAAGACAAAAAAAAAGTGCCCAAAAGAAAGAACAGATCAAAGCTCCACAATAAATACAACTAAGTGACAAACAGATAGCCAACCTATCAGATACATAGTTCAAAACGCTGGTAATCAGGATGCTCACAGAATTGGTTGAATTTGGTTGCAAATTAGATGAAAAAATGAAGACTACACTAAGTGAAATAAAGAAAAATGCACAGGCAACCAATTGTGATGGGAAGGAAACTGGAACTCAAATCAATGGAGTGGACCTGAAGGAAGAAAGAAATGTCTAATCAGAAAAGAATGAAGAAATAAGAATTCAAAAAAATGAGGGGAGGCTTAGGAACTTCCAGGACATCTTTAAACATTTCAACATCTGAATTATAGGGGTACCAGAAGGAGAAGAGGAAAAGCAACAAGTGGAAAAGTTATTTGAACAAATAATAAAGAAGAACCTTCCCAATCTGACAAAGGAAATAGATTTCCAGGAAGTCCAGGAAGCTCAGAGAGTCCCAAAGAAGTTGGACCCAAGGAGGAACACACCAAGGCACATCATCATTACATTACCCAAGATTAAAATGAAGGAGAGAATCCTAGAAGCAGCAAGAGATAAGGAGGCAGTTGCCTACAAAGGAGTTCCTATAAGGCTATCAGCTGATTTCTCAAAAGAGACCTTTCAGGCAAGAAGGGGTTAGAAAGAAGTATTCCAAGTCATGAAAGGCAAGGACCTATATCCAAGATTGCTCTATCCAGCAAAGCTTTCATTTAGAATGGAAGGGCAGAAAAAGTGTTTCTCAGATACGGTCAAGTTAAAGGAGTTCATCATCACCAAGCCCTTATTTTATGAAATGTTAAAGGGACTTACCTAAGAAAAAGAAGATAAAAAACGTGCACAGTAAAATGACAACAAACACAATTATTAACAACCACACCTAAAAACAAAAACAAAAACAAACTAAGAAAACAACTAGAACAGGAACAGAACCACAGAAATGGAGATCACATGGAGGGTTAGCAACAGGGGAATAGGAGGAGAAGAGAGGGAAAAAAGGTACAGAGAATAAGTAGCATAGATGGTAGGTAGAAAATAGACAGGGGGGGTAAGAATAGTATGGGAAATGTAGAAACTAAAGAACTTATAAGTATGACACATGGACATGAACTAAAGTGGAGAATGTGGGTGGGAGGGGAGTGAAGGGGGGAAATGGGACAACTGTAATAGCATAATCAATAAAAATATATTTAAAAAAATAATGCTTCTAGCCTTGGCTGGTGTGGTTCAGTGTATTGAGTGCTGGTTTGGGAACCAAAGGGTCACCAGTTCAATTCCCAGTCAGAGCATGCCTGGGTTGTGGGCCAGGTCCCCAGTAGGGGGCAGGTGAGAGACAACCACACACTGCTGTTTCTCTCCCTCTCTACCTCCCTCTCTTCCCTCTATCTAAAAATAAATAAATGAAGTCTTAAAAAAATGTTTCTATGAACATTTGCCCACACATTTTTGTATGGACATATGTTTTTACTTCTCTAAAGTGGACACCTTGGAATGGAATTCCTGCATCATCTGATAAATCTGTATTTAACTTTATACCGAGAATTGCCAAAATGTTTTACAAAGCTACTGTGACATTTCCATCCCCCCTGGCAATGTAGAGCCCACTTTTTCTGCATCTACGTCAACACTCGCTATTGTCATTCTTGTTTATTACAGCCATTCTAGTGGGGCTATCATAGTATCTCACTGTAGTTTTAATTTCCATGTTGGTAACGACTAATGACATTGGACATCTTTTTTTTTTTAATTGGCCATTCATGTATCTTCTTTGTGAAATTTCTACTGAAGTCTTTTGCTCAGCTCTTAATTGACTTGCTTTTTTTAACGACTTATGAGTTCTTTATCAGAAATAGAATTCGCAAATATGTCCCACCATTCTCTCAGTCTGTGGCCCATTGTTTGTTTTTTTTTTTCATTTTCTTAATGGCGCTTTGGAGAGAAAAAGTTTGCATTTTGATGAAGTTGAACTTATTGATTTTTTCCCTTACATGGATCATGCTTTGGGTGTCATATATAAGAGATCTTTACCTAATCTGTTGTCACAAACACTTTTCTGCCACATTTCCTTCTAAAAGTATTACAGTTTTAGCTCTTACATTTGGTTCTATGACATATTTTGAGTTGCTTTTTGTGTATGGTTTGAAGTGAGTGTCAAGGTTCTCTCCTCTTATTTCCCTCCTCTCTTTTCCTTCTCCTTCCCCTCTCTCTCCCACCCCCTCTGTCTCCTCCTGATCTTAACAGACAGGTGTGCTTTAGGAGAGCCACCCTTCTAACCAAGCTGTGGGGGACTGGGAGGCAACAGGTAGAATGGAAGGAACCCCTGGCATTAACAACAGACTCCCATTGTTCTCACCTGAACTTCATTACTTTCCACAACTAATTGATTTTCAACTGATTAATTTTTATATTTCCAACCAATTTTATTGTTGTTTTTGGGGGAGGTGATTTATTAACCCCTTTAGTGTCTGTGAGTCCCATTTTATTTTATAAAGGATTATTCCTATTATTCTGTCAGAATGGTGATGCTGTCTTGGTTAATTTTGAAATATTTCTTATAATGTAATATGTTAGTGAGGAAAACCATGTAATAATGATAAACAATAACAATATTATTGGTCAGCTATTTTCTGCTGATGTGTCATAGCATTAAATGTTTTACTTTTTTGATCATCTTGTAAGGTAGATGAGATAAATCAAGACAAAGTAACTTCCGTAAAGTTACATTGCTAGGAAATGATAGAGCCATTATCTGTCTTCAGGTGTTCTATTCTTAGTTCACTCAAGTATGTTGTAAAAGAATTATGAGATAAGGTAGAGTAGAGTTATTTTGCTCCAAGTGCCAAAAAAGAAAAAAAAAAGAGTACTGGTTCTTCTACCATTCTAACTTTTAAATTTCTGTAAGCCATAATTGTGCAGAGAAAATAAAAGATGTTAGTTTTAACAGCATTTTAAAGGTTGAAAGTCATCATCTGGTCAGGAAAGTCACCAAACTTTGGGCCTACATCCTTAAAGCTATGGAATTTATCATGTTCGTGTTGCATTTATTGCATTTAAGAAAGGTCAGTCAGTGTCTCTCCAAGCTTCAGACATACAGGTTTACCTATACAAACAAAACTAAATCATGCATACTTAAAACTAAACTTGAAAAACTTAAACTTCGGAATTTCAAATGAAGTTGAACTAGAGTAATAGTTATTTTTGCATTGGATAATGCTTGGTATAAATTAGCAACACAACCTTGATTTGTTTCCTCAGGGTCATTGTGAATAAATTTGTTAGGCAACCCTCCTGCGGGGTGCAGGCAATGTCCTTTGTCAAGACAAATTATCCTGGGCCAGCCCAGGAAGGGACACAGGAGGGTAGGCTTATCCTTTATTCTCTGACCCGTACTCCTAGGCCTCCATCTTCTTTGCACATTCAAAGAAAATTCAGCACATTTGGGGGGCCAGACTATACACAGAAAAGATAACACTTACGAGGGCAACCAGAGAGTGCCCGTGGGAGGAAGGCTGAGGGAAAGGCCAAGTTCACACATATCTATGAAAGCAGGAATAGAAATACAAACTGTGGCCAAATGAAAATCACCCCACAGAATCCTTTACTGTGGAACTACTTGATTTGGATTAATCATAAACATTGGATTGGTTTGCATGTAACATTAAGTTCTTTAATTTCATCTTCATCTGTGTCCACCCATTTAAAGGGGATGACTGATAAAGGATAACCTTACAGATAGACAATGTTCAATTTAATTTTTCCTTCCTCATCATTCTAAACTTTCATGTTATTTAAATCTTGATGAATTTTTCTTCTAACTATGGCCTTATTTTCTTACAATCTTGCCAAGTTTTGAGTTTGTATCCTCAGCCTATTTTAGTGTGTATGCACACCAAAAATATCTATATATGTTCATTTCTGTGGAAAAATGTGGCGTGTTTATATACCACAAATAACATTAGTTGATTATTACCACAATTTTATGAAAATCTGCATTGCAAGTATACAATCATATGGGAGTTTCACAGCGAGTGCATTTATTCTTTCAGAAACATGTCTAAAGATCACAGTAATACATAATTATTTGTACTTTTGCAAATAATATTGAATGTGACCAACTAAATATAATGTGTGACTTTTCATTGGATACAAGATTGAAAAAGTGCAGTTATAAATTGGAAATTTAAATGTGGATATGTATTACATCATAGCATCATATCTATGTTAAATGTCCTGAGTTTTATAATTTTACTCTGTTTATGTGAAAGACTGCCCTTGTTCTTAGGAGATACAGACTGAATTATTTAAGTGTGAAGCATTACAATGACTGCAACTAACTCACAATTGATTCACAATAAGGGAAAGAAAGAACAATAAAGCAAATGTAGCAAAATACTCAAAATTGATAAAGAGGATATGAGTGTTCATTGTGGTATTCTTGCAACTTTTTTTGTAGCCTTGACATTTTTTAAAATAAAAACGCGGAGGAAAATAAATAATTGAAACGTGATGTATCACACACATGAATGGACAATTTTAGACTTGTTGCTTTAAAATTTTGCTGTGATAAACCTCCTTGAAACATTTTTTTTGTAAACAGAAGGGACAGAAATATATAAATAATTGAAACTTAAAATAAGATTTAGGTCAAATATTATTACCATGAACTTTACCCAATTCAGTTGTGGCATATTGCTTTACAGAGCAATTTTTTAAACAGCAATCAAATTTTACACACAAAAACATTTAAGGTAGAAAATCAAAAGTTTCAGCTAGTTGTACTAATAAGAAAGCTAAGGCTCAAAGATTGCTCCTTACTAAAATTCATTAATATGTAGCATTGAAATACTTTTATTTATTTTCATTTTAAAGAGGTTTATAAAATATTCTGCAATGTTTGGGGATACTTAATGTGAAAACTGTTACCTATACTCCAACTTTCATCCTTGCTGTTGTTGGGAAATTTTTGTAAATTTGAAAACTTTGAAAAATGATGAATATAGTTCAAATTAATATGGTTCCCCTCTCTCTGTGGAGGATATATCTCTCTGTGGGAGGATGTATAACTTCAATAAAGACTCATTGAATGACAGGTGATACTTTAAAGGAGGACTAATAGGGTACCTGGTCATTGACTGTTGGCCCCATGCTTTTTCCTGGCAATAATGGCCCTCTCCTTGTCTATGTTTCTGATGTCACCTTTCTCTACCAATTACTTGCCTGGGATAATAGAGTGTGACTAGGTTTAAGAATCAGATAGAATCCTAAACCACTTATTGCAATTCTTCAGGCTAATTCTGCAATGGGTCTGGGTTCCTGAACGTGATAAGATCAGTTCAGAGCTGACTTCTCCTTATTCAAGACAATTAAGACAAACCAGATTTTGATCCTCATTCTTACTTCATACATTTTTCCATTACTACCTTAAAACTTGTGAAGACTTCAATAACTATTTTTAAAAAATAAAACATCTAGCCCTGGCTAGTATGGCACAGTTGGTTGGAGTGCCCTCCCATGTACCAAAGAGTCACAGGTTCGATTGCCAGTCAGGATACATACTCAGTTTGTATTATCTTCTGAAAAATCTTAATAGAGATAGAAATTCTAACTAACTCCAAATGAGTGTCTAAATCACCATATGCTATGTGTCATATAGACAGATTTACAAATTCTTGTTTCTCCTTCTTCCTAAAAGCTTGTGATCTCAATATTTCTCAAACTTTAAAGTACACACAGATCACCAAGCATCTTCTTGAAAATGCATATTACAATTAAGCAGATCTGGATTAGAGCATGATATCCTGAGTTTCTAACAACCTCCCAGGTTACAGTGATATTGCTGGTCCACCAGCCACACTTGGAATAGCAAAGGGGTCTAGCACAGGCCACACCACAAATAGAAGCCCAGAAACTCAGAGGCAAGGTTAAATTATATTTAAATTAATATAATATATGAATAAATATATGATGGGTAGTACGTAGTAATATATGAGTTAATTAACAACTGAATGGAAAGTATGTGTGGGATCATATGGATAAACTAAATCGGAATCCTTCATTTTCCAGATAAAAAAATTACAATTCAGATAATTTTATAGACTTACTCAGAATTGTTGATATGGAGCCATAGAGATGGTACTTGTGCCTGCCTTCATCTGTAATTTCAGGGAAGGATTTTCATATCCTTTACACACGTGAGAATCAGCAGTATGATTTTTCAGGAGAGAACAAAAGGGAGCTATGAAGTCAGACCAAGGAAAGCAAGAAGATCTAGAATGAGAACGTGCTGATTTGAAACAATGAACAAAAAGATCCAGTTCCAAAGCAGTTTTAAGTAATTCATTTCCTGAGTTAAGTTATACTAGTGTGGCCTATTTCCACTAATGTGGGAAGAACTAAGAGTGGGAATCAGGATGCCTGAGTTCCAGCCTCAACTCTGCCACCGTAGTATTTTACTGCTGGGAGCGGGCACCTTACTTAAGTGTCATGAAGCATTTGGTATTTGTTTTTCATCTGTTAAATGGAGATAAGAATTTTTGCCCTATTACCTCATGCTGGTATTGTGAAAGAATAGATATAGAACAAATGTGCAAAATTAAACGGAGCTCTACAAATGGATCATTGTTTTTACCATTATTATCAATATTTATGAGTAGTGTCCTTTCCCCTGTCATCATTGAGGAAAGGGATCTTTGCTATTATCTTATGTCTCTCTTTTCTGAGCTGCGTGTTTCTCTCTTTTCTGAAACTTTTCCCAGCCAGTTTAGGTGTCCATCTGGGCTCAAGTTTTTATCCACCAGAGACAATCAGATGGACTCAGAAAATACAAATGTTGGCTTTGTGTCATGGTGTACATAGCTTTCTCACTGGGATGTGCACAAAGTACTGACTTCCAACAAAGCCATCAAGGCCACTAAAAACCTCCCCTTCCTCTTATTTTTTGCCTCTCCCAGTATCAGTTCTAATTCCCCCCTTGCATGCCTCCTGGTGGTGTGATTTTCCTCCTTTTTTTCTGTCTATCCTTTTACAATCTGACACTACTTGCTGATATCAATGCTATTAATTGTCACTTACCTGTATAAGTGTTAGCAGGACAATTTTTTTTATTTCAGAAAAATAAAAATCAGAGTTGGAAGGGACTATATAAAGCTGCCAGTTTCAGTTTTCATAGTCCAAAATAGAAGTTAAGTTGATATGGCCACTAAACAGCATTGCTGGAAACCTTATAGTAAACCAGGCGTTTGTTTTATAACTGCAACCCGATTCAGTGATGGAGTCTTTGAGACAATGTTCTCCCATATTTAATTTGTATTGGTGTTAATTAAGTCTATTTCTTACAAACATGACTGTCTTTTCTCTGCATTTCATAAACTCTACAGACAGGCCTCGTAGCACTCATATTATGTTATTGTTAAAACAACATCACTGCCATCCCCAACCGATGGAAATACACCTTTATGATGACAACTGTAAACTGGTCAAGCACCACCTTACAGGGTCATACTCTGGCCAAACAATAACCTGGACTGAGGACTGATTATTCTAAATTTAATAATAGTATCACTCAAAATAAATAGCATGAACCACTCAGTTTACAAGATGAAGTCTGTGTTTGCTTTTATTAGTTTTATGATTGTGCTTCTTAAATTACTACGGTTTTCTGATAGGCAATCAGGAGTCTTGCAAATTCTAAGCAAGGTCTAAAATGTCCTTTTGCTGCTGTATTCTTGAAAAGTCAGTATCTCTATTCTTGTGCACATTTTAATGGTATGATAACCTATTGCTACCTTTAAGCATATATTTTTGATGCATTAAGAGTGATATATCTTTATTAATACCTAAAGATGGTTTTCCTCCATGATAATTTCCTCAAACCTAATTATTTTACTCAAATGACATTCTTAACAAATAACTTGCATAGTATCATCACATAAGTACACTCACTGCATTAGAGATAGCCGACAGTTTGTGGGTAGAATAGTACACTGCCATACTTAGTAATGTTTTGATGCGTGACTAAATTCATGAAAGATCTTAGTAAAATATTTCAAAAAGTAATAAAAATGCACTCAAAAAGAAAGATATGACCAAGTGTGTTTGGGATAATTTGGATTTGTTTTTCACAAAGGTTGATGTCTCTAAATCCTTTGTTTGCTCCCATTTTAAAACCTTAGCACTTACTGCTCTTTCAATGTCTAGACTTTAAGGGAATGAACTTCTCCCATTTTACTGTTTAAGGCCCTGTGCCGCCTGCCAAGTCCTCACCCACAAGGACACCTAAAACACGCACACATTAGCATCTGGGCGAGATTTAGCAACCCCCGTGGTGACACATTGCAAATGCTAGTGAAAGGAGAAAGGCTCCCTTTTGTGGTTTCCAAGCATCTCCTCCAGTCTAAACACAGGCTGTTTCCTTTAAACCAACCTCAACAACCTTCCCACAACTGCTTCTGGCCATGAAACAGCCACCACTTGCAGGGTGGGGAGAGCAAAAATGGAAGCAATCTGTTTTGCAAGCACTTTCCCATGGAATCTCTGCTCTGAGGCCTTACTGCCACCACCACAGCCAGTATCAGCCGAGGTTACTCTCCCCACACTCAGAGGAGGGGAGGTGCTGGTCTTCACTTAAACAACAAAGCCACAGACAGTCCCATTTTCTCGAACTGTGCAACTGCTTAAGTTAAAGTTCGAGAGCACAGTCAGTTTTTAAATTACAGAAACACAAAGTCCGTCGTGTTTAACTTGCTCTCTTTCAAGAGGGCCTGTAAAGTATTGTAAATTAAGAGAGAAACACCACTGGAGGGACCCAGGTTCAGAATGATAATTATGGTGCTCCTGGACTAGATTATTTTCAAGCATATGTCAGATGATTTTATAAGCCCCACTCAGCAGATAAATAATCTTTTCACCTTACCTCGCTCTCCCGTACCTCTGTACTAGAAGGCAGCACCTTTGAAGAGAGAGAGGGAGAAACATGTCTGGGTACAGGAGTTTATGGAGGAAGACATTTGACAGGTGGATCACTGAAGCAGATAATCCAAAACAATGAATTCCTACAAAGTGATATTAAACACTCTGTTTGTATTACATTATTGCCAATTTTTCTTCTTAGTTGTATTTGCTTTTTTCATTTAGTTGATGGAAATATTGAAAGTAGTCTTCTTATATATAAAACAAGTATCTCTTGTTAAATAGTAAAATACAGCACTTTATTTCCCCACTTAAAATGGCCTTTCACAGGTTGCTTATCTATCTAATAATGCCTGGTTTTCTGCATTCTGTGTCATTATGTCAGGGTTATCAACAAGTGAGTAATGTATTACGTCCATGGGGAAAAACGTAAGCGGTTGTTTCTGAGCCTTGAAAAAAAAATATACATCGAGATTTTATCCTTGCCCCAGTCACATGGATTGGATAGTCAATTAGTTGATTTGATGCAGAAAATATAAATCTCACCTAACCTCTTTTACTTGTTTATTTTTTGAATGCCATTTTGTAGGTGTGCAGTGTAATGCACCATGTTTATTAACTCTATCATTTTTCAATTACTTAATGTAATCCATTGATAAAGGAGATCTAAATTGTCATCTTCATTTTAAGCAATTAGATAATTTAATTGTTAAATTATTAATTAATAGTAAATCAATTGATAATTATTATTAATTATTATTTTTAAAGTGAATAATTCAAGAATTCTCCACAAAAGAACAGGAATTCCCAGCTTGCCTGTGATGGTGTCAGTCTTTTTTTTTAAGTATTTATTTTATTTTATTTATTTATTTTTTAGAGAGGGAAGGGAGGGACAAAGAGAGAGAGAAACATCAATGTGCGGTTGCTGGGGGCTATGGCCTGCCATACAGGCATGTGCCCTGACTGGAAATCAAACCTGCAATGCTTTGGTTTGCAGCCCGTGCTCAATCCACTGAGCTACGCCAGCCAGGGGTGATGGTGTCAGTCTTCATGAAGGTTTTCCTCTGTCCCTCTCCCTGGGCCTCAGTGTCCCTCAACTCTGCTTCTAAGCACAGGAGAGCACTGGTATCTTTTTACAAGTGACAAAGAAGCTCCCTTTCCTTCAGGAGTTCATATGCATGAGAGGCAACGCTTTCTTTTACAGGAGAGAACATGAGTTAAAGCGGACAAGGTGGTAGAGATCATGCTTAGGGGGTGAAGGCATGGGGAGTAAATCTGGCCATGGACAAGGGTAGAGAGCTTCCTGAAAAGGGTGGGTTAGTGCAGGGGAGTTAGAAATGGATGTGGGTTAATGGAGAAGAGTGGGAGATGGGTTTTGATGGCCATGATTCAGTCCATCAATCAGAGACAAAGTGTCATGCATGTTGACCACAAGCTCAAACACAGTCAGCCCTGAATTTATTTATATAGCACTTTACAGTTTACGAATGTTTTGCCTACATTTTCTCATTTACTTTTCACCAGGGCTGCATGGTACAGACAGAAGGAGTGTTACTGATCCCCATGTGGTAAATAAAGGATTTGGGGACTACAGAAGTTTGGGGCCCAGCTTGAGCTTCATATAGTGAGAAAGTGACAGAGCTAGAATCAAATATTTTATCATCCAACTCAGCGTTCTCTCCAACAGTGTGTACGCCCGCCCTCTGAAGGTGCCAAAATCTCTACCAGGCTCCCAGAGGAGACTTTTTCCTTCTCGGGCAGGTCCTTTCATCGGGGACCTAGGAAAGCACTGTCCAGCGAGACACTGGGCATTGGGTCCACCTCGAGGTATGCCTCACCACAGAAGTCCCTCTGTGTCGATTTACTGGAACAGAGTAGTTCCTGATCAAGGACCCCTTTGGGAATGTCAGAAATCTTCAGTGCCAGGCACAAAATCTTTTTGTGTGTCCTCCGCGTCTATTTTTGCAGCAGACAAACTTGGTGTACAGCATCTTCTTTCAGAGCCTGACTTCACATTTCAAACCCCAGAAGTGCCTTCCAGTCTTTTCAGTTTATAGTTTTCTACCCATTTAAATCTCAGCCCAGCTTAGATCATACCTTCATGCATATTCTAAGAAAAAAGGTATCACTTGTTTGAAAGCTTCTCAAATACCTGCTATCTTTTCACTTACTTACCTGTTAGTCAGTCTTCATGCGCCTCAAGAAGAGCATCCAGGTCTCACGTTTCCTTCATATTCTCCACAGCAGGAGCCCAAGAACACGTAACAAACATTTCTTGACTGGCGGATGTTGATCTCTGCTTCCACCTCAACAAAGTGACATAATATGGTTATACTATCCGAGTTTCATAATAAAATTGTTTCATAATAAAATGATCATCAGCAAATCAGATTTGTCATCACAAATTTAACAGGATGTTGTGCATATTAAAGTTTCCTCTACTTAAAGCCTTTGTTTTATTTTGTTTTTACATTTTTAGAAAGTGACATTATTTATTTCTCCTCCGTTAACTACTTAAAATCGGAGCTAATCTATTTTGATCTCAGAACAGCCGTAGCTATTCCACTGTTTTTACCAATCTGATCAAAATTATAGTTGGCCCTTAACAACATGGGTTTGAACTGTGCAAGTCCACGTACTTGCGGATTTTTTAAAATAAATACCTACAGTGCCATAAATGCATTTTCTCTTCTTTATGATTTTCTTAATAACATTTATTTCTCTAGGTTACTTTATTGTAAGTATACATTATATAATGCACATAACATACAAAACATGTGTTAATTGACTATGTTATTGGTAAGTCTTCTGGTCAACAGTAAATTATTAGTAGTTAAGTTTTGGGGGAGTTGAAAGATATACATGGATTTTCAACTGCTTGGCAAGGGAGTCAGTGTCCTCAACCCCCATGTCATTCAAGGATCAACTGAATTAATTTCCTGATCCATTTGTGGGGGGAAAATATCTGAATCTATAATATAGACTCTAAAGAACTAAAGGAGATGTTTTGTGTGCCTGAGGGAAGCCTTAGCACGGTATAAATTAGTCTCACCCTTCCATAATCTTTCTGGGAGTTACATATACACAGGCCAATTGAATCATAAAATGAAACCTAAAATCATTCACGTCACAGAGACTATGAGATGAATATTATCTTAGGACCACCTACTCCCTTCATTAATCTATTGCTAGAGTAAACAGTTTTATTATCCTTTTTTCCTAGCATTTGTGCATGGTGATAACTAGTTCTAAATGTTTTACTAAAGTTAGATTTTAGATTGTGATTCTTTATAATGAAATTTCATTCATCACTGAGCCAGTGTTAAATTCCTAGTGTTCCATGTGCTATTTTAAGCTTGGGTAAAATTTCTGCCGTCTATATTAGTTTCAGCGAATGAACAAACCACAAGTCTGTACTTTTCTACCATATTATTTTAAGCGTAATGTTATTAGAAGCTATTGTGCTTGGAGACAAAGGCAATCATGTCCCACAACCAATTCAGAAGGCAATGGGAAATTGAGAAAGTAGTTTAATAAACAGATGCTTCTTTTGCCTTTTTAAAGAAAATCAGATTTATTTGAGCAGCTTTCTCCATATAATATAATCTACATGTCTAAAAGGCAATCATGTTCCTGGTTTATTCTCTCAGATGAAATCGTGACTGCTCCAGGAAGGAACCCCCCACACACACACCCGCCCATGTCATCATTCTGATTTGTAGAGTTTCACTGAAAAGTGATAGGGAACAAAATTCTGCAAGCGCTTAGGGTTAAGAAGAAAAGCGACCAAAGTTTTAAGTGGCTCCCTTGATTTCTTCTTAGAATTTTTACAAGAGCAAACTACAGGGGGCAGCAAATATTAACAAGGTTCAGGAACATGCTCAACCTTGGAATTAACAAATTTTGGGCTGCTCAACTTCTGTCTGGTGGAAATGTCCAACTTTAACATGAAACATATCATCCCCTCATTGCTTTGGTTTCAAGATACGTAAGAGTTAAATCCAAGAGGCTTTTCTCATCCATCTTTACACAATAAACTGAAGTCCAGAGGTGTCTGTCACATTTCACAGTATTCTTTGTCTTCCTTAAATTCTGCAATCAAGTGTGATGTGCTGAAGTGACATGGATGAAACACCTTGGGATCATCTGAGCAGTAAAGTGAGGACAGCAGCAGAGAAATTGCATGCGTAGGTGGCACACGGAGTGCCACAAAGGGCCCTTTGTTCTCTGTTGACTCGGGCCGAGATGACTACTCTTGGACTTTGCTGATACATCTCCCACACTGTTTGACGGCTTCATTATCTGAGAGAGTTTTCAAATACTTGGTGTGTTTAAAATCAAACACACTCTCACTGACTTCCCCAAATAAAACTCAGTCTGTTTTTGTAAGGACAGGGAAAGTGAGTACAGATTATCCACTAATAGTGTTGAACTTGATTTACACTTTTATTCTGAGGACCAAAGAGAGGGAGAATGCCAGACCTTCACTGAAGGGCTTTGATGTTATCCTGTTGCTGCTCAGAAAATATTATCTCATAGAAGCTTGGTGTGGTCTCGTCTCCCCTTTCTGGGAAAGTCTGAAACTCAGAGAAGGATGCGTGGCCATTCTTTCATTTACCTTGAACTCTAGGTTTTAAAATATCAACAGCTACCAGGAGGGCTGCAAAGTTCTTTAATTGTTAACAAATAGAGCTATGGACATAGAGTAATGGCACTACACAAGACTTAAAGACTGAAGCCAAATCTGCATCCAACATAAACATTGAAAATGTAAAGCTTATGACAACTTACATACAAGATGACAGTCCTAAACCAGAGTGAGAAGTGAGAGGACTGGAGTCCTGTTTTGGTTTTGCCGCATCAGATCTGTGATCTCTGGCATAGCGTCTTGTTGTCTATCACTGCCAGTTGGTGTTGTCTCCTATCTACAGCTCTTCATTTGATTTGTTCCTGTTTCTTTCTCTCATAATAAAGTATTACAAACAACAGCAAGGGCAGGAAATAGCATAAAAACACCTATGAACCCATTAACCCAGAACAAATAAATGCAGATTTGCCATATTATCTTCAATTTTTTTTTCTATGTCAAATAGCATTTTACACATTTTATTGGAATACAACAAATACATTCAGAAAAGTAGACATTTAGTAAGTGGACAGTTCAATGATTTTTTCATAAACTGAAATCACCTGTATAACTAGAACCCAGATCAAGAAAGAAGACATTTAACCAGCACCAGAGAAGGCCCACTCTGCTTCCCTCACGGACTCTGTGTCCCCACCTCCATCACCACAGGGGGATCTATGGTCCTACCCCTACCAACTGAGATACATGGGCTTTGCCCTTTTGGTTTTGGTTTTGTTTTTTGTATAAAGCATACACTAACGTACTCTTTGGTTTCTGGTTTCATTTGCTCAGCTACATGGATAAGTCAATGAAATCTACGAGATCCATTCATTTAGTTGTTTGTATTAGCTGTAGACCCTCTGTTCTTAGTGCTGCATGGTATTCTATCACCTGCATATCTCCTGAATTATTTTACAAAATAAAGTGTTAGGGATACAAGATACAATAAGCCATCCTTTCTGACTATTGTTTTTTACTTAGTCTATATAAATAGATGTATCATTAATGATACATAAAATTGTTTTCTGTGCTTTGAATTTTACATCAGTAGAATCTTACTGTACATATTATTTTCCAACTTGCTTTTCCTCCCTTAATATTTTGGTAAAGATATGTTTTCCATTCTTATACATGTATGCTTAGTCCATTTTCACTTCTTGATAGTGGCCCATTGAATGTACTACACTTTAAAATTTGTACCCTGTCAATGAACACTTACGTCATGCATCATGCATCCCTACAAGCATAATATCTAGTCAGAGGGCATGTACAACCTCACCTGCACTGCATAGTGCCAAATCGCTCTCAAAGCAGGGGTAGCAGAAAACTTCAACAGATCTCACTGCACACACAGCAACACTTGAAATTATCAGATTTGTGTATGTTTGCTGGTTTCTTATTGTTTTTTGCCAATTTTCTGAGGGTGGAATGGAATATCTCTGATGGCTAGTAATGTTGAGCATCATGGGCATGTCTTGCTCATTTCATTTTCTATTTGTCCACAAGCCTTTGTTCCGCCCCCGTCCACCCCCACTCCTTCTTCCCTGCATTCAGCTTCCTGCTCCACTTTCCCTGCAGATTTCACAGGTGGCAATATAGATTTCCATCTCCTTCCCTTCCCTGTAATTAACAAAAGGGGTCAGCAGTCCAATACAAAGCTAGTTCATTCAAAGCTTATCTGTCCCCCTACTCTATGTATCATCTCCCTCCTGTCTCACTGCAGTTGAACTCTACTATTCCACTGAAGTGGACATCAAGAGTATCAATGACTTAATTTCTATCACTCACTTTATTGCCCTCAAATTACTTCAATTCTATGACCCTAGTGCCTCTACCTCATCATATACTCTTTTCTCGTTTATTAAATGATCTGTGGCTTTTAATTTTTCTGCATCTTTGCATAACTATTACCTGCTAAGAGTACCCTCTCCTCTCAATGTCAGAACTAGTATATATAGCCAATAATATATTTACGTACACACATACACTCAACCATTGTATTATAATTCCAATTAACTATAAAAGCTTCTGAAGGATTTGCGTTTCTGCATCCCCAGTGCCTAACACAGAATCTTGGCACATGTTTCTGGAATGAATCAAGAAATTGGGTGAGCATTTCCCTGGGTTCTCTTTCAGTTCTAACCCACCAGCTCAGAGTTTGAAGTAATGAAACTGGGATACTTTCTTCCCTTGCTGCCTTCCCTATCCATTTGCAAAAATTGTTTTCTCCTGCTGGAGAAGTCTTTTCTCAGAAACCAAGGGGTTCTACAGTGGTCTGAACAACATTTCTGTTCTAAGCTGAGAAAGAGCAGCCTGGATGGAGGAGCCAGTCACACTGAACCCCTCGTAGGGCTGTGGACAGCAGAGGAGGAGATGATGCCCATTGTGGAATTCTAGTAATTTCCTCTCATTCCTCAAGCCCCAGACACTGGGAAATGTAGGAACTGAGGGAAAGGAAAGGGGAGAATATGAATGCATTAGAAAAAAGCAAGAGGTCACAAGAGGGTGTTAAGAAAGTAATCACAAGGGTGTTATCCCACACAGAAGAACAGGGATAAAATTAATTCCACAGGACACACATACTTTTATTTAGATCACCTAAATCTGCCTATCAGCAAGACTGCTGGATCCCAAGGTGGTTTCAGACAGTAATGTTCTTTTGCTTCAGGTGATTTCTAGGACTCTGTCACTGACGATTGCTAATAAGTGTTTTCAGGGCCTCACTTCTGGTAAAGGGCACCATGCACACAGGACTGGGCCCAATCTTGTCCTGAAGATGTGTGAGTAGATCCTGCTTCTATTGCTACGTGTAAACAGCAGGGGCAAAGAATCCAGGCCATCGTGTGGCTTACCTATTAAGAAGAAATTGCTGTTTTCCAGAATCATAACTTGCTACTTTTGACTTGTATGCAACTAATTCATGCATATAACAAACGGCTTCTATATGTGTTAGCATTGTCTTTTAAAGATCTCACATCTCCATGTGTATTAAAGAATGCTTACCTAAAAAAAAAAAACCTGTTAGATTCATTCAAAGCAGAGGGGTTCTAAGAGAAGCATACAGCACCCTGTCTGTCCAAGTGCAAGGGCTAATTGATTTCCCAAAGACCCTGATCCTTATTTTAAAGTAATAAATTTCACTCCAGTAAAGCCTATGATTTAGTTCCACTTTAAAATGATAAACTTCACCCCATCGGTAATCTTCAAAAACTGTTGAACCTGGTCTATGAATGAAAAACCCTCTTTTTCTTCATCCAGATGGGCAGCTGTCTGTGGAATGTGACCCCTTGCTAGGGCATGTGAACCTGCTTTCACAGTGAAATGACAAATGAAAATAGGCAATTACAGTCACACCTTGCCTCCTAGAGTTCCTGGAAAAACTGCTGGGCTATTTAAATAGCAGATAGATTATGTGCTTGCCTACCGTGGTATGGAAGGCAGGATTCTCCTAAAGAAAAGTCAAATGTAGCACAAAACAGAAATGAAGATAGCTCTACGAATAGAGATATTTAAGGTCATTTGGAAATGGCTACCTAATAAGAACATGAAAATAAAGATCTTTCCAAACAAAGGTCCAAGCTACCCTTTGTTTAATACACATTTTTAAAACCACACTGCCATGCTGATTTGACCCTGACCCAAGAGATTAATTCCACCTAGAGACAGCTGTGTCATTTGTGAGTCTCCAAGTGGAGGTGAAGGAAAGCACTATGAACTTCATTGACAAAATCTCTGCCAAAGACCAAGGACTTCTTACACTTAGACAAATATGAATTCGAAATGGAAAAAATAAGGCCTCTAACTCCCTCGAATATTACACCTAGAAAAGGAGCAGTTTCCTAATCTATCTAGGTGATGTTGCTCTTATTTGTGTTCCATTCTTAATCCATTTCATCTGAAATGCTATGCAAGTCTTTTGTTGTTGCCCTTGGTAAAGGGCATAAATGCCAAGATAGATATTTACACATTTTATAGGAATATTTTCTGGAATATAGTTATTTTGAACATGTATCCAATTTATTTTTTTAATTTTTTTAAAGATTTTATTTATTTATTTTTAGAGAGGGAAGGGAGGGAGGGAGAGAGAGAGAGAGAGAGAGAAACATCAATGTGCGGTTGCTGGGAGACATGGCCTGCAACCCAGGCATGTACCCTGACTGGGAATCGAACCTGCGATGCCTGGTTCGCAGCCCACGCTCAATCCACTGAGCTACACCAGCCAGGGCTATTTTTTTTATTTTTAAGTATATTTTATTGATTATGCTATTTCAGGTGTTCCGTTTTCTTCTCCCCTTTATCCCTCTCTGCCCTGCAACCTCCTCCTTAGTTCATGTCCATGGGTTGTGTGTACAATTTATTCAGGGCTCCATTTCCTATACTATTCTTAACCTCCCCTTGTCTATTTTCTACCTACCATTTAAGCTTCTTATTCCCTGTACCTTTACCCATATCCACCCTTCTCTCCCTCCCTGCTGATAACCCTCCATGTGATCTCCATTTCTTTGATTCTGTTCCTGTTCTAGTTGTTAGCTTAGTTTGTTTTTGTTTTTTAGGTTCAGTTTTTGATAGTTGTCAGTTCGTTGTCATTTTACTGTTCATAGTTTTGATCTTCTTCTTTTTCTTAGATAAGTCCCTTTCATATTTCATATAATAAGGGCTCGGTGATGATGAACTTCTTTCACTTGATGATATCTGGGAAGCACTTTATCTGCCCTTCCATTCTAAATGATAGCTTTGCTGGATAGAGTAATCTTGGATGTAGGTCCTTGCCTTTCATGACTTCAAATACTTCTTTCTAGCCCTTTCTTGTCTATAAGGTTTCTTTTGAGAAATTAGTTGATAGTTTTATGGACAATCCTTTGTAGTTAAGTCTCTCCTTTTTCCTGCTGTTTTTAAGATTCTCTCTTTACCCTTAATCTTGAGTATTTAGTGATGATGTGCCTTGGTGTGTCCCTCCTTGGGTCCAACCTCTTTTGGACTCTCTGGACTTCCTGGAAGTCTATTTCCTTTGCAGATTGGGGTAGTTTTCCTTCATTATTTGTTCAAATAAGTTTTCAAGATCTTGTTCTTCCTCTTCTCTTTCTGGCACCCCTATGATTCAGATGTTGGAACATTTAAAGTTGTCCCAGTGGTTCATCAGCCTTTCCTCATTTTTTTGAATTCTTGTTTCTTCATTCTGTTTCAGTTGGATATTTCTTTCTTTCTTTTGTTCCAAATCGTTTATCTGAGTCCCAGTTTCCTTCCCTTCACTGTTGGTTCCTTGTATCTTTTCCTTTATTTCACTTTGTATAGCCTTCATTTCTTCCTTCTTTTTGAAAGGAAACTCAGCCACTTCTGTGAGCATCCTCATTGCCAGTGTTTTGAACTCTGTCTCTGATAGGTTGGCTATCTCCTTGTCATTTAGATCTGTTTCTGGAGCTTTGATCTGTTCATTCATTTGGGCCATATTTCTTTGTCTCGACACACCTGTTATGTTGTAAGGGGTGGAACCTTAAGTATTCACCAGGGCAGGACAACCCATGTAGATAGCTTGTGGCCATGTATGTCAGGGAGGGTCCAAGAGGGAACAATGATGGTTGTTTAGCTCCAGCTGGCTTTCAGTCACTTCCTCCACTACCCACAAGCCAATTGGAACCTCCTGGTGCTGATTCCCAGGTGAATGGGTTTGTGTACATTTTAGGACCCCATAGGTCTTGCCAACAAACTCTGACTGTGAGGCTGGGTATCTCTCCCACTGCCACAACCCACACAGGTTTTTACAGCCAGAGTTTTTGAGTGTTTATTTCCCCATGCTGGAACCCTGTTTTTCGTGATCTGTCTTACTCCCCAGTTGTTCCTCTTCGTTTGCCCACATGTAAATGTGGGACTGGCAGTTGCTGCCTCGCCCACTCCTCCAGCTGCCACCTTGCCACGCGTCCTCTCCACCCCAACTCTCTGTCTCTGCCCCTCCTACTGGTCTGGATGAAAGTTTCTTCTTTAACTAGTTGGTTGTCAGACTTCCAAACAGTTCAGTTTTCTGGCAGTTCTGATTGTTTTTTGTTTTTAACATTGTGGTTGTCCTTCTTTTAGCTGTGTGAGGAAGCAAAGTATATCTATCTATCTATCTATCTATCTATCTATCTATCTATGCCTCCATCTTGGCCAGAAGTATATTCAATTTGAATATAAGTATTGAATTAGGCTGGGTGACCCTATCTTAATGTGTAATTTACTCATTCATCTATTAATTCAACATCTATCATATTGCCTATTGTGTACCAGGAAATTGTTTGAAGCTAGAAATTCAGAGTTGAACAAGACAAATGAATTATGTAATGTAATCTCTCCCCCACCAACACTGTCTTTCTCACTCTTTCTCCTTCTCTTTCTAGTTTTATTTAATATCTCATCATCATCACCACCTAGATGCCCATGCCACAATCCAGGAGACCATCTTGACTATAGCTCTTTCCCCCTCTTCATCCCACTAAAATGTATTCTTTGGTCCACACGCTTTTGGGTTTCTGCCTGGAATATGGCAATAGCAAGGACACAGGTTTAGTGATAAATGTTCAGTGAATCTACTTTATTATCTGGAGCACAACTAATTGTTTGCATTCAATGTTATAATTGACATTCACCATAATCCTGTGAAGAAAGGATATTATGACCTCCACTGCAGAGATAAGAAAACCAAGGCTCAGAGGTACTGCATGGGCTGTTCCAAGCTTTCAAGTTAGTAAACAGAAAAGCCTGGATTTTAATCAAAGGCATTTCGACTTCCTAGTCTGTGTTTTCTCCACTTGGCTGCACTGTTTTGCATCCACTGTGGTATTTCCTGATTGTGCTTCTCACTCATGGAAGTTCCCAATAGAGGCTCCTTCTTACACACCATTAGCTCATCTCTCGGAGGTGATATTTTATATCTAAGGTGAGGCACCTCAGTTAGAAGCAACCATTTAAAAAAAAGGGAAACCTCAAGGTGAAGCACTTAATCTTACAAGCATGGACTGTTAGATTGTAGTCCGCGCAGGTGGGAAAAACCCTTTAACAAAAGCCCCTCTTGTAAATGTCACTGCTGTTTCCCAGTGGACGAGATGAGACACTGTTTTTCACCTTTTTTGTTTCTTTGTCTGCAACCTCTTTGCAACTAGAACTGTATTATTTTATGTTGTTTTTTAGTAATGACAGCGCCATAAAAGCGTATCTACCTCGAATTTAGTCTTCAGATGACAGTTATAAGACTGTGTCTGGGGTACAATTTCAAGTGTCCAAATGATATCACCCAATTACATAATAAATGTAAAAGCACTTTGGAAATGATAAATGGCTATGTAAATGAAAGGTGTTATTATGTTGGTGGGTAAACATAGCCTTTTATGTGGTATTTGATGAATAGTCTTTTTTAAAAAGCAAAAACAACCTAACCAATGCAACTTGATTATTCTATGAAATAATGAGTAGCATAATTATTCTTCCTTTTAAAATTTCACATTGAAAAATGGAACCATTTTGCTTATAGTCCCTGTCTGCGTGGGCACATATAATGTGTTACATGTTCAGTACACGCAAACCTGTGGTTTTCTAGGAATTAAGTTCCAGTGTGAAAAAATGGAACTTGAGGTCGCAGGGCTGATACACTATGTTTGCAATTTGTTGTCATACATTGGTGAAATGAGCAGTGGCAATATCATAAAAGATGGATTCTTTTTATGTGTATTGTGAATGTTTAAACGGTAATTGTGAAAGTGAGTAAGGTATCAATCATTAAGTCTTAAAAAGATAGTTTTGTTTTCTGAAAGTGTAGATTTCACAACAGCTCCCTTTGAAGTAAAAATCTCATCTTTTTGTAACAGGAATAGGTTCTGAAGAAACAAAGCTTCAAGAGGTTTAGATGGGATATAAAAAATGTTGTAATCTCCTACAGGAGAGACATGATTTATAAGGCAACGTATTTTTTATGGCGCACCAATGTTTGCAACAGACCAGGCCAGTTAAGTAAGAAGCTCAGCTTTAAAAGGAAAGAGCCGCAACATAACTTTCCTTTACAGGTGTCATTCAGCTTAAAACACCCTTCGCTGACCCACTGACTGAGTCATTTTAAAGGCGTGCAGGTGGGATTTGTGTAACAAACGTGTACTTCTTCCATCTAGGTGCCCGAGTCAGCACCTCTCTGCCAAAACAGGTTTTTTTTTAGTTTAATGTATTTTAATAGCAGACTTACAGGAACAGCACGGAAGACAGACAACATTAAAAAATACTTACATGTATGAGACAACTCAGTTAGAAAAGTATAGTGGGTGGGTAGAATCTACTGTACAATAAAAGTGCTACAAAAACTGTTTAGTTGCCATCAATAAGAAATGTACTTGTTTTAAGAAAAATCCAAATGCTGGCATTGTCCAGAAAAATTTAACAGGTTTATTAATGTTGTTATAAAGTTGAACTGCTTGAAACTTGTTCACTGCAACGCCTTGACTTGCATTGATGCTTTATGTCCCTGAATTTATATTTAAAAAACAAACACACAAATGAAAGTGGAGAAACATCCAATGCCTGACTTCTGTCTCCTATTTTCCACTTGCAGTCATATATTTAGGTACCTTTTGACCCCATGGGGAAAAAAAATCTAATGTTCTACCAATAACAGGAAGAAGAGTTTTTTCTAAAAGAATGAAATGTTTCCCATCATAGTAGATTCTTAAGCACGTTCTCAAGTATGCGGCGTGCTAGCTGGATGCCTTTTGGCATAATTGTTCCACGTTTGGCATGGATAGCACACAGGTTGGCATCTTCAGAAATGCCAACCAGATAGCCTTCACTTGCCTCCTGCAAAGCACCAATAGCTGCGCTGTGGAAGCACAGATCTGTTTTGAAGTCTTGAGCAGTTTCTCGCACCAGACGCTGGGAGGGAAGTTTGTGAATCAGAAGTTCAGTGGACTTTTGATAACATCTAATTCAGGAAGCGCTGCAGTACCAGGCCTGTAACGATAAGTTTTCTTCACCCCTCCAGTAGAGGGCACACTCGTGTCAGCGACTTTGGTAGCCACTTGCTTCCTCCGTGCTTTACCACGGGTCGATCTGCAATTTGTGGGCAATCTGCTTTGTACGAGCTGTAGTATAGGGACCTCTTTACTCTCTGCCTTCTCCTTCAGCTGGAGCTGGGCGAGCTGGAGGAAGTGCTGGCGTGAGAGAGCAACAGCAGCTGCAAACACTGCTCAGACGGTTTTTAATGAAATAGGCATAAAACGAATCTGTGCATATCTGTTTGATCGTGGTCTTAAACCAGTCTTGGGGACCTTAACAATGCTAGATTTCTGCCATCAGATACTTTAAAAAGAGGCAGCAGAGTATAATGGTTAATAGCCTGAGTTATGGGGGTCAGACAAACCTGGGTGTGAAAACCTGGATGCTATATGCTAGATTGTTATGACCTTGGGTTAGTCACTTAACATTTCTGCACCTCTGTTGTTACCTTACATGTAAACTGGGGATAATAAAGCCTCCTCGGAGGATGATTTAGTGGATTAAGTAATATTATACACTTTAAATGTTTAAACTGGTGTCTAGTGCATAGTAAGTAATCAGTTCAGGTGTGATATCACTTTTTAGACATTACAAAGCATTGATTAACTACTATACAGCAGACAATATAGTCAACATACTGGTGCAGTTTGTGTGTGTGTATCTTCCAGTAATGCAGCACACGACCTCTGCATTATATGAAAATATATAATGAGAGTTTTTAAGCAGTTTCTAACCAGCAGCACATCAGCAAACCACAAACACCCTGGCATGGTGCAGAGTTTGTTTACTTGGCAAAATGCAGACAATGCAGCTGCTTTACATGCCAGTCAGACGGTGCTTTACGGTGCTGACTGCACAGTAAGTGGAACTCTGGGACTATCTTTCCTTAGAATGTGACATCATTTTCAAAGTTGAATTATTTGAATCATTTTTAGACAAGTTTTAAATAACTTTGTTTAGTTATTTAAGAAAGCTTTGGCAATTCGGCCAATGCCCCCACTCTTCCTGCTTAAATTTAACCAATTAGAACTTAAAAAGAAAAGGGCTATAAAGTAACTAATTTCAAAATTCATAACATCTACATCATAGCATGGCTATCTGGGTCAAAATATATGTCCTGGAACATAACAACCATATGCTATAAAGTATAATTGCTGTAATAGTATAAGCCTATAGGATGTCTTCATTCTGCCCACAGACATTAGCATTATAAAGGGGTTCCCTAAGGCAATTACATAGTGAAATACCATTATGCATATCTTTCCACATGTAGTTATGGCTGTGTCTATATAGCATTGAACATCTGTATGAAAATCAAAAAGTTCAATCAACTCTCCAGATGTCCCCAGATATCAATGTGTTTGGCTTATGGACAAAACAGCTGGACTTTTGTTTTTTCATTTCATTTTCTTCCAGATGTTAGTCTTTTGTAGACACAACTTCTTTTAGAGTTCTTTCCTACTACACACCTTTGGGATTATAACTGAATCACTGAAAAAAAAACACATTTACTATAAAAATATGTTCCCCCTGTGTTGCAGGAGGACATAAACCAAAGGTCTGCTAGATCATACATAGATATCAGTAATGAAAAACTTAAGGGGAGAAAAAGAATGCAGATGGTGCAGCTGCTTTAATATATGAAATAAAATGTGTCAAGAAAAATAAGAAAATTAAAGAAAAATAAAACTCTTCATGTTTTTATTTATAGAAAGCATGTGGTCTGATATTGGTAAGTTCAGGATTTCTGCAGACTGAGTCAGTGTCATATACTGCAAAGACAGGGGATGGGCATCAGGAAACCTTGGATGGGAGTTCAGATTCTGTCCTTGGCTTGCAACATTGAGATCCTTGCTTTCCTCTAAGGTGACCAAGCACTCCAGCGTTTGGGGCTCCCCAGGTTTGAGTGCTAAAAGAGCTATGCATGGGAAATTCTGTAGTCACAGAGAAATGGGTGGTTGGTTCCATTATACTTCTTATCCCTAAAATGAGGGTAATAGTAACTTTTTTAGGGAGCTGTAGTGCAGACTGGTGAATAAGTAAATAAAGCATCTAGCCATCGAGAAGTACAGGGTCCCCCAATGGGAACTATTATCATCATTATAAATCTCATCCACATTTCCTTTCTGTTTCCTCTCAGAGCACAGGCTTTTCTGCTTCCATTTTATTTATCACAATCAATACTTCATGTGCAATATGATAGTCATTCTAACTGACCCCATTTCATTTGCAAAAGCATTTAAATTCTACAATGTACTCTCCATCATTGATTCAATGGTTGTGAACTTAACATCATACTCATTGGAATCCAAGAGATAACTTTTTGTTTCATTCATGCAGACCTGATATGCTATTATAATTCCAGTGTGCATTGTGGAAACTCCAGTGTTCACAGAGAACCTGACACACAGTGGACTCTCAACAGATACTTGTTCAAAGAAATAATGACACATGAATGAAAAATGAAAAATATATAGGTTGAACTATAGCAAACAAGAAGAGTGAACTTTATTAAAGTGTGACCATTCTCTGTAGAGACTCATCATTTCTCTCATGCATTTCACTTTACTTACTACAGAAACATTACTGTCATTCAGGAATCAAACAGGTATATTTCCATTCCAGAACCTTTAATATGTCAAATGATCAACTAGTCTGTTCCCTTCCACTCGCAAGCCACTTTTTATTCTCTGGTTGCTCCCCTGCTATGTTGGAACATCCATGGACCAGTCTCTAGACTCATCAGTTGGTCCAGCTCCAAACTCAAAGAATCTCCTCTTGAATCTTGCAGATTCTCCTGTTACTTCAACTTATTCTACTCTCTGGGTTACTTATTTCCTGTGTCTTCCACTTCAACTAAGCCCAACCCCTGCTTCCTGCCTTCCCAAAGCTGTATTCTGAGAGGCTTCACATCAATAGCAACAGGCAATCAAGCCACATATTTTTTCTTATCTGTCTTGCAACTCAGGACCCACTTTCCCAGGAAGCCTTTCCTTGTGAGTCTCACCCAGTGCCTAACCTACTGTGTCATCCCAGCCACTTGGAGTGCAGGCTGCCAGAATCAGAGGTAGCCTATACCTAACAACTCTGCCATTTACTGCTGCATGATGTGAAATGAGTGTGTCCACTTCTCTGAGCCTTGATTACTTGTTTGATAAAAGGAGAATAAAAATGATACTTGTGATAAAGTCAGAATAATAACTATGGAAATTAACAGAGGTAAAATAAATAAAGCTTGGGAAGAGCAGACAATTCACTCACTCCTATTCATCCTAGAGTTCCCATCATTTATCAGATTACCTACTTCTCTTTCTTAAAATTCTGTAGCAGAAAATAATTGACTATCTATCCCCAGATATTTTGGCTGTCTTTGGTAGGCTCCTAACAGTCATCACTGGACTGACTCCAGTCTACAAGCTACGGAACCCCAATCTGTTAGGAAAGGAGACTTGTATTGGGGATGCACTTACAAGACTGAACTGTTACATTCCCCAAGTTACCTTAAAAGTGAAAATGCAAGATCCAAATGAAAGAAAATTTTCAGTAGGGAATTTTCAAAACCATAGGGAGAAAGCTTACACTCCCTATGTACCTGACCTCTCACCTTAGCACTTTTCTTCCTTCTACTTTCAAGCAGTGAACAATCAACATGTCAGAGTTCATTTAGATTCAAATCCAATTAAGTCTGACCTTAAGAATAGTTACTCATAGCTGCCAGCAGGTGTGTGCTTGAAAAAAAAAACATCGTCTGTGCCCTTTGTCCAATTTTTAAATTACCCAGGTTTATGGTCCTGACTGATTAAGCCAAGAAACACCACCCATTGAGTATCAAAGGAGAAGAGCTGCTGATTTGAGCGTCTAGGCATTTGTACTGGCAAGCATTTTATAAAATCTTCTAATTCCATTGATTCTGTAGGGAACAAATGAGAGTTGAAATTTTTCTGTAGCTGTTGTCTAAATCCTCATACTAGCTGCTAGACCATGGGTAAAGACATTACTTAACCACCATGTTCCTTGGTTTCATCATCTGTGCTCATGGGGTGGTTGCCAGAATTCACATTAATGTATGCAATTTAAGTGGCTTGATACCTGATACACAGCACGTGCTCAAATAGTGGTATTCATTATTAGTAATCAGTATAATTAGAGCATTATCGGGAATTTCAAATGTCCAGTCATTTTTTACTGTGGGAGAAAACCAGCATGTGTGCGTGTGTATGTTTCTGTTCAGTCAGTTCTCACATGCGTCTTTCATTGACTGTGTCCATTATTTTAGATTGGTTTCAGAAGTCATGCTCAAAAATATCTAAATGTCTGTTTCTACCAATTCTTGCAGCATGGTTTTTGTTGTGTAAGGAAGGAGAAAGGTACTAAAATATGATTACCTATAAAGATTCCAGTACTCTGGTAGGTACTTTTCTTATATAGTATTTTCTTATTTATCTCTCAAAATTTATTTGTAAAGTAGTATTGTGTCTATTGTACAGAGGAAACAGACACAGATATAATTAAGAGCCCAGATTCAAACCAGGTTTGAATAACTCTCAATCACTTTCTATGTTTCGAGGTAGGGCAGAAGATCTGGTTTCTGGTCCCAACTTTCCCCCTAAATAAGTGTGCTCTTCAACAGATTGCCTCACTATTCTGATCTATAGTTTTTAATCATTAAAACAAGGAGTTTCAATGAGACCATGTTCAAGATCCTTTTTCAGAATTATAATTTTAAGAAGAGAGACTGTAAAATAAATCTAATTAAGGAGAAATACAATGAAAGGGCCACCTCTCTCCTTTTAGTCAATGAATGAATAATATTGCTTCACGTATTTGTTCATCCTTCCTGAGACTATGAAGAGAAGAAGAAAAAAATAGAAGAAACTGTTGGTCCCTGCCCTAACCAGACCACTTTTCCCCATAGTCTGGTTGGCCCCTGTGGAACGACGTTCAGGCTCCTGGGGCTCTTCCCTCCCTCTGTATTTTCACTGGTCTGTTTAACAGTAGCTCGCAGTCTCATCCAGCAGGACATACCTTGGTTCATGGAAAGAAAAGTGAATGCTGCCTTCCTAACCTTTTCCTTGTTTTTCTGAGTAAGAAGACAGGAAGGCGCCATTAAGAGTGCAAGGAAAATGTCTAGAATGAGAACCAAATCTTCCTTTCCATGAGAGAAATGACCAGATGACTAAGAAAACTATGGCTGGATGAGTCTTTAATTCTCTCTGAATTTATTGTTTTTCTGGGCCATTTCTTTCTCTGGTCAATATTATTAGTCCTTAAGAGCCAGGTCCTGGAAGCTTTTCTGAACTCTGTCCCCAGTGTCTCCACCCCTCACTCCTGCTGCACTAGGTTCTCACAGTTTCAGTTACACACAGACATTGGATTGTACTTAGTTGTCTACACATATGGTCTTTATTTCAATGTATACCACTGTAAATATATTAATAGGTTGTGACATATACTACAGCCCCCTCACTGTCTTGTACTGAAAGAAGTGTATATGTACATCATACTTACTTGCAGAAACCTCGTAGAAGGAAGGTGTTCTCGTGTTTGAGAGGAAATATGTGTTTAGTTTAAGGAAGACTGGTATATCTGATCTGTCCAAATAGACATATTACGCATCAATGCTTCACCTTGCAAAAATACTCATGGAGAATAATATCTTATTAAATTTTAGTGTGAACTTATAAAGATTGGATAAATATGCCACTTTTCAGGAGTGATCTCTGTCACTAGAGTCTTAGCTATGTGAGAGCAGAGAATCTATTTGATGCCTTTTCCACTATACCCCAATGCCTAGTATACAGTAAGTACTTAATAACCATTATTTAAAAAATAAGTAAACAATTATATCATATTTTTAATGAGGAGGATAGTGTGTTGCTAATCCCTTCTGCATGTTATGAATGCCCTTAGAAATATTATTTTAGCTTAATGAAACAAAACACATACAAATATTTTAATTCTCTTTTTTGTGTTTACATAAATTGGTTGCTATGTACATAAATAACCCCTTCTTGCTAATGCTGTAGGATGAGGGACTGCAGTCATGCATTTGGGGCAAGAGAAACTCAGCATGCATGGACCTCGTTTCTGTCTTTGCAGTTAATAACATTACTCCCAGTACTCACACTCAGATTAAACAGTCAGAGTTAGCCCTGAGCACTCAGAATTGTGCGCAATAAAAATAATGACATTAAATGCAGTGAGTAGAAGTCGATTGTATTCCATGCTGCCTCATCATCTTCATGAAAGAGAAAAGGCAGAACAGGCTGCTGGTGATTTCTAC
Organism: Tonatia bakeri; assembly: GCA_004024845.1. Lineage (NCBI taxonomy): Eukaryota > Metazoa > Chordata > Mammalia > Chiroptera > Phyllostomidae > Tonatia > Tonatia bakeri. Next base: position 174,337 of record PVIA01002232.1, on the reverse strand, counting down.
CGATAACAGTGAATGGGCAGGAGCCAGGCAGAGTATTGAGGCCTCGCTCAGGAAAAAAAAAAAAAAACCTTTCAGTTCTAAAATCCCTCGCCTCTCAAACAGTGGCCATTCGCATGTTGTTTATGCGGTGATTATCAATGTGGCTACTGTCCCAGCGTACACCAAACATCACCGGTGTTACTGGCAGGAGATACTGTGGGGTCGCTCAGGGATATGGCTAAAAAAAATGACCATCTTAGTTTCCTTAGTTTGACCTCTTTTCACCCAGGAATCCCCTGCCTTTATTTGGAAGACTACATTCCAGACCCCAAAGCAAACACAGGGTATATTTTCTCTGTAAACAGTGTTACAAGTGGAGGGTTGAAAATATTTGCTTTGAAAATTCTTACTTAAGCAGTGAGACCAAAAAGGTTCACTCTCTGTCAATAGGTTTCTCATCGTCTGTGATTTAGAAGAATGACTGTCCTCCCAGTACACATTTTACTGTATCTGGACATATGAGGGGTGTTTGGAGCCGTCTCCAAAAATGAATGACTAGAGCCGTGGCTTCCAGTTCTGGTCCAGCCTCTCTCCATCTCTGTCTCTATGAGTAAAGTTGAAGCAGTCTAATGAACTTTAATGCTAGAAGGTTGTCATGGCAAAGTTAAAGAAATCAGCAGGAGCTTTAAGATGTATGAATATGTTTTAAATCATTGAAATTAAATAATATTCTTCCCTCAAAAAGTTGAGAAATGTTTGAGAAGTCTGTTATTCATAGTTGGTATAGGGAGGTGGATGGTATTTATAAAGGGACATATAGAGCTAAAATAATCATCAGGGCTGACTGCCACTGGACAGTGAGCTCTGTGGTAGTGATAATGGACCAGTGACCAGACTGTGTCCATTTTTGCTCATTATTTCACCCTCAGTGTTTTGCAAAATGCCAGAGACATGGTAGACACTTAGTGGATGTTTGACTGAATGAATGAAAGGAGATCTGAATGAGGCTGAATGGGTGGATAAATGAATGACAGAGTGCAAAGCCGAGTCTCCTGGATCCAACACCTTGTTTGCCACCACTCACAGCCCACTCACAGCCAGCACTTTTATTTACTGTGAAACCAGAAAGAAACAGAAACATTCAGGACAGCTTTGAGGGGCATTGCCCATCCATTCACCCCCCAAACAAGGGATTTGACTCTCTTCCTATGTCATCTCAAGTGATCACGTGTAACCCTTTCATAGAGTTAGGTCAGTAGACACCTTTATTTTCACTCAGCACCCTTCATAGGCTTCATGTTTATGAAAGTTGGAATTGAATTATCTGAGGAATGTTAGAGATGCTGGTTTGCAGTGTTTAAATGCCAAAGGGGCAAAGGACAAAATGATGACCCCTGGAAACTTTGTCTATTGGCCCGTCTCCATGGTGAATATAAAATGTCACTGAGGGTTATCATTCTCGGCAAATGTTGCTGGGAAAAAATGTCAAATTTAACTGAAATCTGAAAGTTCTTTTGCATTTTCTTCCTGATAAACTTGTATCATTTTGTCAGTGGATGCAAATGTGAATTTTTATAATTTGACCTATTGTCAGAAAAAAAAGTCATCAAAAATACCAAAATAACAAAAGAGAACTTGCTCATTAAAATATGCAAGTCTATTTAGGTATTAAAGTAATAAGCTAAATTATTGTTACTCTGAAATCCTTTAAAATAGGATAAATGACTACCACCATAGACACTACCACTCCAGGTGTCAGTGTCTCATGAAATTCTAGACACAGCTAAAAATGAGATGTTTATCTACTCAGGTAGATTACATGATGTTCTAATGAGCCATTACCTTGACACAGAAATTACCCAGGGTTATTCATGTTTGACTTCTTGGAACAAGGCCCAGGTTAGTTTTCTTGTCCTAATTTGGCTAATACAAATTATTTAAAATGTGAACTGAGGGGTAAAGGAAAGGGAACTTTAAGGACACACTTAAAACACAGTCTACCTTGGCCACATATCAGGCCATGATCTTCAACTTTGTAACTTTTGAAGATGCATGCAAACATATTTGTAATTTTTATTCAAATACTTAAAACTAATCCTTGTTTGCTCAGGGTACCATGTGATTTAGTAAAACTTTGCTGTGGTCCTTAAAACACACCAAATGTTCTGAGTTATTTTTGCAAGTAAATTTCCCAGATTTAAATGGTCAGATTGTATTAACTTAGAATTATAAACCAATGAATTCTTTCTGACTAGGTTTCTGCCAGGAGCAATGAAACCTTTAACAAGGAAATGACAAAGCTCCAAATTCTTCTGAGGATATTGCAGCAAAGTGATTATCCTGTAATATTAGAACGTATGGGCATTACAAAAGAGGTCTAGAGCCATAAGGAGTTTTCAGGACTGATGCAAGTTTTCTCATAAAAAGGCAGGTTTCTGGTCTATTTCCAAAGGTTAAAGAGAAAGGTAAACTGATGCTTCAGAGAATATGGGCTTTTCATTGACTCATCTAGTTGAAGACTATTCCCCAATATACACCTTGAGCTCACTGTTAATGAAACTAATCTTGGTGAATTTTTCAGCTATATCTTTCTGTTATTTAAATAGCCACATACACGTGCACACATGCACACTCACACACTCACACTCACACAGTTTCTCTTGCTTTAGGTTAACCTGGTGGAGGACATTAGAGCAAAGGGGGTAGAAGCACAAGATCAGGCCAGTTTGGTGCTCTGTTCTCTCGTGGAATAAGCCTACTCACTGAAGTATTGCAAAGAGGAAAGGTGCTATTTAGGAAACCATGAGCTCCAAGTAAGAGGAAACCCCCCAAAAATGTTCCTTAAACAACAAGGATATGTTATCTCATAAGCAATCCAGGGATAGGACTTCAGGATTAATTAATTAATTAGGTGACTCAGCATCATAAAGAATTTGGGATTTCCCCCTCCCCCACCTTCCCCATGTCTCACAACAACTGTAAAATTGTGTTTAGTTTCTACAAGTAGAGTGGACCTCAGAGAGGTTAAGGCACATACACAAAGCCACTCAGTAAGTGGCTGAGCCAAGATATTGGTCCACTCTGAGTCCAGAGCCTGTTGTTCTCATCACATTAAAGCCATGATACATGACAGGTGTTAAGCATTATCTAAGGAAATGAGGTAATGCTTACTGTTCAACATAATACCATACATCAGCATCCATGCAACTAGATTTGCTTAATTCACACCTGCCAACCCCCTGTCCCTGCTGCACATCTCTGAAAGTACATATTGAGATGCTCACCTTGTGCTTGAAACAGGGCTGTTGGTGGTTATCACGTCTTAGAATTCTTATGAACTGTGTCATGATGGGACCAAATAAAGAGTTCCTGAGTTCATTCTGGAGTCTTCAATGATGTTAATTGTGATTATATGAGAACTTCCAGGGAGCTTTCTCATCACTACTGGAAAGAGCCAGACCCATGAGCAATTAGGGTATCATAGTATGTATTTATACATTCAGTGATTGGCAGTCTGTTGTTTCATTTAATCAACCCCCAAAGCTTCAGAGGGTATTTTTCTCTATTTGTATCTTGAGTTCACCAGTGGGTGTCTGTCTTCAGTGTGTCGATGGACGGTTGTGTCTACAGAATGGGAAAACTCTTCATCGTGGCCCTACGTCTTCCACTTCTCCCCCGTGCCACCCTTGCTCCATCTGAAGGAATCCTCTCACACCCCCTAAAAAATGGACTTCATTTTTCTGTTTTGAAAGTTTCATTAGAATCACCAGTTTAGATCAGCACAGACATTGAGACATTGTATCCTAAACATTTATAAAACATTTCCTAGGAGACAGGTTCTGTGCGGCAGTTTCAGGCACATGATTTTACGTAGGCTGTGGGATATCATTATTATTAGGTAGACTGATAAGTGTCATTATCTCCGTTTTACAGATAAAGAAATGAGGACTCTGGGGACTTTTACAACATGCCCCATGACACACAGCTATTAACAGAGTTAGGGATTATGGTCTCTCATCCCCAATGCAATTTCCACTACGATAAATTAAGGGAGAGATAAAATTCATTAGGAGAGCAAGGCAAACAAGTGGGTTGCTGCCAGAAGTACCCTAGGGAATTGGGATCATGGTGGAGAGTTAGGAGGCACTTAGGGGAAGCCTGGAGTGGAATAAAGGGCAATAGTGGGAGGGCCAGTGGCAGACCTTTCCCACTCATCGGAGCCCGTCTCTGCACCTAGGCCACTCTCCTATTAATCCCAATTCATTTGGTGATATCCAAATTAGGCAATTAAAAAAAAAAGTCTGTTTAACTGTCATCACACAGGATGAGCATCTACAAGGAACAAACATGTCCTGCTCTATACTGATTTGAAAAGAAAAGAATAATAACCAGAGTTTGCAGTTGAAGGTTTTATGTTCACTAGAATGACCCACCACATGTAAAATGCCAGCGAAACACTGAACCTCCAGTTGCTGGTTTTATCAGCCATTAAATGCAGTTATAAAATGGGAACATTATTAATGTTGGGAACTGTGATTCTTTCACATGTAGGGGTCTGTTCGGAAATGCCCAAGAGGAAAAATATTATCATACATCATTAAAATTTTACCTTAGATTAAAAGTAGTGTATTAAGAGAACTCAAAATCTAGATAAGATGTAGTTTTGCCCCCAAAGCCTGAAAGACATGAAGGCACTGCCCGGGATGATAAAGAACCTCACGCAATGTTTTGATGACTAGGCGCATGCACAGAATCCAGAGGATGGACACAAATGTGTTTCACTGCTCACACGTGCTGGCCTGCCAGTTCATAGGCAGTCTACCACCGGTGGCTTCCAGGGGATCATTTTGTTTCTTGCTTCCCTCTCTTCTTCATTTCTTGTTACTTACCTTTCTCTGCAGGTTGGTAGACCATGTGCCAGAGACCAGGAAGGCCTGATCTGATCCTTCCATTCTTTTGAATAAACCACCTATACAATGAAGACAACTTTTTTTGTTACTATTTATTAAAGTTTATAGTATAATTTCCAGGCTTCATGAAGATGAAATAGATAAGGTGAAGTGAAAATAAAAGATCAGAGAGACAGAGAATACCAGTCACTCATCACACGTGTACTCATTCAAAAGTCAAACATATTTATAACTGACCTGTTAGGTGCCAGGCACCATCCTAGGCACTAGGGTAGGGATTTATAGGAAATCAAACCTGTTCAATCCCTACCCTCAGGGAACTTAGAGTCTGGTTGGGGAAAAGAAATAATAAACACATAATAAAACCAACCACAAATAACATGACAGTTGTCAATGATCGCTCAGAAGAGACATAAACCAGGGTAACAGGATAGATCTGATGGAGGTGGAGATATTTTATGCCAGAGGATAAGGCAGTGTGGCCATGTATATAAAGATTCTCTCATTCAGTATTTACTGGCTGCCTTTGAGGAGCAGGATACTGCGCACAAGATACAAGATGAATAAGACACGATCCCTGCCCTGCAGGAGCCAACAGCTCAGTGGAGAACCTCGCCACCTGCTCCACTAGGCAGACAGATTAGAAGTCCCCGGGCATATTGCTGCAGTAGCATTGTACACAGTGACCAACCCGAACAGACTGTAAGTATTCCAACACTCACAGTGGTTTCCGTAAAATAATTCTCACTTCAAGTAAACATTTTCAGTTGGTGAGTAACTCTATTTTCTACCGACAGCACTCATATTTGAGGGTTTCCTTAATGCAACGATGACTTGTTTTTCTGATTGGTTGCCAAGGATTGTTTGGGTCCTGATTGAAATGTACTTGCTTAACTCCTCCAAAGCAACTTGGCTGGTTTCTTGCTATACTGGCAAATGCTGCCTCCTGTACTGAAAACTGTGTTCTTTCTGAAAAAATGTGGACAGTCCCTGGATGGTTTCCATGAAAATTAAAGATAAATAAAAGAAAGAATGATAGGTTTTTTTTAAGTGAAGAAAAATAGTAGTTTGTATCCAGAAGATTTACATAAATGCAGGTCACATTCTGGGTGACGGGCCTTTCTTTCCTACTCTATCACGCTTTGTGCAGACCCCTCGTCCAAAATTTCCTCATTCATCAAGAAGACCAAGAAAAATATAATTATGTTCAAAATACTAATGTATAAATAAGCTGCTTTTCTTTATTGTGCTTTTCATACACCCTCCATATCCTGAGCTTCACAAAGGCTGTAATACTATAACACTGTTAAAAGAAAACTCAGCCGTGTGAGAGAACAACACTGAGCAGAAGAGCCTTTGTTTTCCTGTGGACAGAGCCTTTTTGACAGAGGATGGGAGATCGTATCACAGGCAGCGGTTCCTGAGTGAAGGAGACAGGCCTGCGGATCTCTCGGCTGGCTGGCGCAGACGATGATAATCCGCTCACTGTGTGGGCTCCAAGTTGGAACTGCCTTCCTCTTCACAGGCTCGCTGTCATGCTCCTCACCGCTCACCGCTGTTGGAATACCCAGGAGAGGAAATGTTTTGGCGAGGCTGCGACATAAGCACAGGTGGTGCCACTTGTTAAAAGTTTTTCCCTTTTTGTTGGAGCTCTGAGCCGACTTTAGAGTGGTTTGTTCTGTCGGAGAAACGAAGCAAGAACATTAGGGCCTCACTGTCGCCCTAAGCGCATTGCTGCGGGTTTCAGCGGGTTGCTGTCTTGCCGGGGCACTCATTCTTTCTCAGGGCATCCCAGCCCCACGTGCCAGCCAGTCCCAGCCAGAGACTCTCATTTCCTTCCTGCTCCAAACAGTGCGTTAAGATAATTCTCTCTCTTTTGTGTTGGAGAAATTTCACACCAACTTTTGAATTTTGTTGAGCTATTTCTTGCTTTGCAATAACAAAATAAATAATTTGTTGCACTTTTTTTTTTTTCTTGCACGTTGGAGTCCTTCCCTTTGGTGCAGTTTTTACTCTTATCATGGCTTCATTTACTCAGCTTCCACTGCTGGGATCATGTCAGCTTTAGGGGAAAATGACAGACAGGAACTTTGCTATCAAAGTTACATCCTAAGGCCATGAAAAGTCAATCACTGGATAGATCAAAAACTTAATTCTAAATATAAACTCTTTCTCAGCACTTGCAAATAATAAATCCTGCCGAGGTTTAACCCTACCCTAAAGCTCCCCATAGGGACCCTACTCCTTCCTACATAGTTTGCTTTCTAAGGGTATCACTCAAGATGAAATTTACTCCATTGAATCTTAAGTAGCTGATTTGGTGAGGAGGAGCTTACATGAAAACTTTCCATTTTCAGCTCTGTTAACTTTGATTAGGAGACTATACTTGCAATTCAGTCACCTCTCAGGATGGCTTTCCAAATTGGTAAGGGTGTCCAGTTTGGGGTGGGTTTGGCTTAGGTTATGCAGTTTATTTGTTTGGGTTGCATGTTTTGAACATGTTCCCAGGGCTTTTCAAAAGAGTAATGGGAATATTGTACAAATGGGATTGAAAACAAGGGAGCAGGCATTGCCGACACTCTAATTATGAACCTAGTGACGTGTACTTATTTGGGAGTTTAACGTGTACAAGATGAAAGAGAGGGAGAGGAGGGGAACCTAGTGGTCTCAACCAGGCCCGCTGCTGCTGCTGGCTGCCTTCTCTTCTTAGCAGGCAAGAAAGAAAAGGCATAAGCTTTCCTATCCTTTTGCATGGACAGAGATACGGCAAACTGCCACGTTTCTTTTCTCCTCAGTATCTCTTTCACTTTGAGGCACTCTTTGCGCGGAGGGTAAAGTTCTCAGGCACCTAGAGTGGTCATTTATGTCAGGTGATCTGGGTATATCCACTTCCTGCCCTTCTTGGAATGTCTTTTTTTTTTTTAAGGTCGAAGGTCCAGCACCTGATGCTGTGTTGAACTCCAGAGGGCCGGGGGAGGGAGAGGGAAGTGCCTTGTAACCCCTGTGGCTTTCTACTGCCTGAGAGGGAAAATGCCAAACTCTCTGAAACCTCTCATCTTTTGACAGACAAATTTCCCAGAAACCATAACCAGAATCGTTGGAGCATTGTTCAATAAGAGGGTATGACTGAGGTTGGGTTGGTAAGCCAAAAGAATTAGGAAAGTCTGAGAATCAAGAAGATTAGGGTGGTTGACACACACTTTCTTTTCCTTTAATTGTTTAGGGTGTTTCCCCCTTGCTTCTTTGTTTCCAGTCAATCGTATTTCATTCCAGACATTAAATCAAAATCCTCTCCTCTCCAGTCTCTGCATGGATTAGGAGTAATTATAAGGTAAAAATAACATTGTCTGCTTCCTTGAAATCCATAGTTTTATTCTAAAGATTTTAGAGAGGCATCTATTTTACTCCCCCCCACCCCTGACCAAGTTATACATAAGTTGGTATTTCCAAGGTGGCTTTTATGCTGTTCTAATGTAATTTTTTTTGGGGGGAGTGGGGAGAAGGGTAACTATCTGAGAGCACATCATTTACTTTTAAGGCTTTTTTTCATACTGATGGAGAAAGACACAATGTAATACAAATAGCTCACAGCAGAGTCTCTTCTTGAGGATAACAGCTAGAACTGGTCGGTTCCCAAAGAGGATGCTGGAGCCCACTGAAATGTCCCAGAAGGCTGCAGGGCTCCACTGTGATGTCCAGTAAATTCATGTAATTACTGCTGCCTGCTGAAGGAGGCCTGTGGTCTCCGCAGGCTGTTAAGACCTTAGTTATGGCCAAAAGGAAAGTGGGCAGGCTTCAAGCTGCCCCACCCCACTAATGCCAGAAGCTAGGAGCTTCCTTCAAAGCAAAGACAACTGTTGGAATAAGCCAGCTGTTCAGAGCAGAATTTAAAAGCTTATAGATTTAGGTAAAATAGTGCCACCTGTGAATCTTTTTTTTTTCCCTTTTAAAAAGTATGGAAGACAGTAAAAAGCAAATCCTAGTGAAAGGCAGCCACCTTCTTAAGAAATGCTAGACTCTGTTCAGGTGTGCTAGGTTATTTCCTAGGAACTAAGCAAACAAAGCAGTAAATGTGGATTGAGTTATGACTGCGGCTTTCAGCATTACCTGAAAAGCTTTGCGAAAATTCTGACCCCAAGAAACTAGCCCAGAGGTTCTCATACACAGCATCTAGGGTCCGGTACATCTGTAAAATGGGCATTGTACTACCCACAAAACTTTCAGAAGTCTTGAAAGAGATGAGTTTCTTAAAGTTCTCTGTGAACTGCAGAGTGACACATAAATGTTAATATTTAACTAATATGGCCTGGATAGTGTTCTTGCATTTGTTAGATAATGTGCTACGGACTCTGAGAGAAATAAAAGAAGTATTCTATAGTTGTGTAGTTTGCATAGTTGACAGTTTTCTATTATTAGAGTTCACCAAGAATACTTCCTTCTGAAGAAACTGAATTTCTTAAGCAAAAATTTGTGAGCAACACCTTTCTCTCCCAAGAGTGGTCATTTCGTAGCTCCTGATTTAATACTGTGGATAACACTCAGGGATCAAGACTGTTACCAATGAGGTGGCTGGCTGAATCTTCCTGAGTTTTTATTTGTTTGAATAGTAGATTTATCTGGGAATGGGTGGCTGGAATGTAGGCTACTTTGGGGGCATTGCTTCCTCTTTTAATTGTACTTCGGGGCATGCAGATCATTAGGGGACATTTCTGCTGTGTTCTGGTGGAAGGGTTTCCCTCAGTGTGTGCCCTGCTCACGGCACACATTCTTTGAGTTACGCGTGCACAGATGACCTAGCTTGCTCACGGTGGAGGCCAGGCTGCATGAGCCCTGGGATGAATGGGCATACATGAAAATCAAGTAGAAAGAAATGCTAAAAACACCATGCTGGTATACAAAATTTGGGCTTCATTTCATGTGTTAGTTACTACTTAAAAATGAAATCCAGTCAAAAGGCATTATTTTTTCACATAAATAAAATCACTTTCACAAAAAACGCTAGAGTTCAAAAATATTTTAGAAGTAATCTAGTCTAGTGATTTTCAAATTGTGCTTCCTAGAGCTATAAAGCAAGGCTATTCCAGTTTGGCTAAACATTTGAATCACTTGGGAAGCTTTATAAAAGTTATGCTAGAGTTCCACTCTCAAAGAATCCAATTCAGTCCATATGAGTGGGCTCTGGGCATGTATTTTTAAAGTTTTCCAGGGTTGCAAACTACTGTTGTACAGATTCAGCAGTCCAATATTTGGATGCCTTATCCAATAAATGCAAGTATACTCCCTGGAGACAATATGATAGAATATATTAAATTGGGAAAACTGGATGTGCTTCTGCCATATAGAGTCCCCATTAATTTCAAAGAAATCTCTAGATCTCCAAAAAATCCGGTTAAACTAAATTATCTCATGAACTCTTTGTGTAGGAGATTCTGCAGGCATACTAGAGACACAGAGGATTAAGATCCAGTCTTTCTCTTAAAGATTTCATAATCTTGCAGTTTAGAAGTATATGTGGGGGTTGGCCTGTGGCAGAGGCACAGGGAGGGAATGAGAAAAACAACTACAAATATAACTTTAATAAAGGGCAGGTGTGTTATAGATAGCTCAGGAAGGATTAAATCACATAAAACTATTATAGCTTTCAGCCTTTGCTCTCATTTCTCACTTCTACTTTAGCCAGCATAGCACTGACTGAAATGAGCAGTTTGACATCCATGTTCTTAGAACATAGCCTATTGTGGTGGTGGTGGTGGTGGGGGTAGCGTGCAGGAATGGAAAGGAACAATGAAGTAGGGACCCTGTTCCTTCTTACCTCCACTTGATACAAGGTAAGATATTTCCTAGAGTCTGAGACACACTAGGCAGGAGGGCCCCTGGAAGTAGCGACAAAAGTAAAATTGTGGTGCCAAATGTCATTTTCAGGACTTCTTCTAGATGTCTGACCACCAGATCCTTTGCAAAAGGAAAGGCAGAGAAAAACAGCTGCCCGGCTTGATCTGACTTTGTGCCACTTGAAGGCAAAGATTGTTAATAGTCCTAAGTTGGTTCATCTCCTTTCGTGGATAATGAGCATAGCTGTGACAGAAAGGAAGAGAAGAAAGTAGGAAGGAAGGGAGGAAGGGAGGAAGGGGGGAAAGAATATTGCTGAAATCTTCTGCTGTCTGTTGCTCTTCATGTGGGTCCTAACATAGAATCTTCGGAATTTCTTTGTTCTCTTCCCAAACATAGTCACGGGACACAAAATCTTTCAAGGTGTGATTACACATACATTTGCCTAATTTCCTACTGACTCTAGCCAGCATCCTCATATTCATAACATGTGGATCAATACCAATAAAATTAGCCATGGACTGCATCTTGGCGGTGAATGCTTTCTGTCATCTTTCATCTGATTTTAGGAGAATGTTTATTTAGCATAAGAGAGATTTGAAGAATCAGATGTTACAAAGGAAGCTCATATCTAGGTAGAAGAATCAAAAGAAAAACAAAACAATTATTTAATGAGATGATCCTTAAAGAATAGGCAGAATTCAACAAATAGTTGATCATAGCAAAACTTTCCAACTGGTTCAGAGAAAAGTACAGTTTGATTCAGGCAATTCTGGAGTTTAGGGCATCGGTAGTAAAGAGGTGGGAATGGAGAGAGGAAAAATGGGACCAGGCACCATCCCATTTGTGGCAAGCTTTGAATGATGGTGAAATATTTATACTCAGTTTGGTCACTACTCACAAACTACTGAGTTTTTGAGTATGGAAATTAATAATCAAACTTGTGTTTTACTAAAGTTAATTGGGCAGCACAGAGGTGAATGGATTGGGGCCAATCAGAAAAAGATTGGAAGTAGAAGAATATATAAAAAATTTTATTGTATTGGTACAAAGAACAGTAGAGACATTTATATTGTAAAGATGGGGTTTTAGTGGTTAAAAAAAGAAAAACCATGATGTTAAATAATTAGAAACAGATTTTAAAAACTAAGAAATAATTATGGTTCTACATTTATAAAATAATCACTGACTTAAACAGAGTGTTTAAAGTAATCATATTTATGGGAAAGAATAGTATCTGCTCTGCCTCTCAAAATTTCTGCTGGGCTTGTTCAGTGTTACTAGTAATTTTGGAGATATAGCCAATGAATTTTGAAAGTCAGGATGATTTGGAATAATATATGACCATAAAGAAAAAAATGTTTAGAGACAAATGTCCACCTTAGTGTATGCCTAGCAAAAAATGAAAACTTCAGTACCAGTCAGAAGTATGAAGGATTATTTTCTACTAAACCGATAAATTATTTTGACTTTTTGTTGGAAAACACAAAAGTTTTTAATTACTCTCATTAAGAATTCTGTGGAACTACTAATCCATCTACTCACATTCAGATTTTATTATTTTTTCTTGTCTGGGACATTTTGTTGTGTTTTCATTAGTGAGGCCTAATTCTGACCAAACGCTAGGTGACTGTATCTTTCAGCATTGGCCCAATAAGAGGGAATATTGAGTGACATCTGACTAGCTCCAGTGGTATCTAAGTCCATGTTATCTTCCATTGACTCATTCAGCAATGGAAGAACTGCTTAGAGTCCAGGTTCTGTGCTTGCTGAGGGTGATAGGAAGGGTGTGGAGATACTCAGAGCTTAACAGGGTGCAATATACCTGGGGGGGGGTGTGTGGCAAAAGGAGGCTTACAGTTGTTTGTCTAGAAAATAATACAACAATGAATAAATAATAATACAAAAATAAATTGTTACACATACTCACAACTGTAAACGTATGTATACTTTTGCCCCACCCTGTACACCATAAAGTACAAAGGATAGGAAATAAGGAAAAAAAAATGAATGTGAGACCAGAGGCAGGGCAAATTTATTCTGCTTGGGAGATTGTAGAAATCTTGGTAAAGAAAGTGATATTTCACATAAAAGGGCAACCTACAATCAATTCACTTCCACTTTCTTTCTTCCTATTTCCATCTGTCCTTTCCCTTACTTCCTTAAATATTTATGGAGTACCTGCAGCACTTAAAGCACTGTAAGAGCTTTTGGCTCCAATCAGACATGAAACTGCTCTCAAATACCTGAGATGGAGGGTTGCACTAAGTATGTACACGCCGTAGAAACTGTTAAGTAATACAATTGAGTATAATTGTAGAAGACAAAGATAGGGGAAGGTTTCAAAAATGGCTGGAAAATAGCATTCTTGATTCTCTGCTGTGTTCGCTGTTTGGAAACTGTTTCTTAATGTGTGTGAAAGCTTCCACAGTGATGCTTGGAGACATTGCTGCCTCCGGGAAGCAGGCCGAGGTCTTGTAACTGAGATCCCGGTCCAGGATACAAGGACCTGTATGTCACTGGTCATTCATAATCCCCAACCTTTGTGAAGAGATATACTCCCTGTTACATGAAAATCACCTCATTTTCTTGGCATTTTGCTTCTGAGTGAGTTTCTAACAATCATTTTCTGAAACCCTATTTGAAAGACCCTTTAAAAATGATTTCATGACTCTGTATGACTTTCTTGCTAAAAATGTGAAAACAGAACTTGGTTGGTAGACACCGATGTCTTACTAGCTTTTTGTCCTGCCTTTGTTTTCCTTCTTTCTGTTTTTTTTTTTTTCCATTTTCTCACTTCCAAACTATTGAATCTTGAAGCACACTCTCTCATTATGGACACTCAGCACCCTCTACAGTAGTTGATTGTGCATCATTAACATCCTGCAGCACGTCCTAGTCTTTCTTGAAAGATAAGAGCCAGCCCTGTACAAAGGAAATTGTGAGCAATGCTTTACCTTCTTTCTCTTAAATGACTTAGTAGTTCTTCCTAATTCAAAGTTTTGCTTTCCACAGTTTCCATTACCACAGTCATTTCCAGTCTAAAAATATTAAATGGAAAATTTCAGAAATAAGCAATGCATAAGTTTATGTGCCATTGCGAGTATTGTGATGAAATCTTGCACCTTCTTGCTCCAACCTGCCTGGGACGGGACTCATCCCTTTGTCCAGCATGTCCACTCTGTGTAGCCCTGCCATTCATCATGTAGCCATCTTGCTCATCAGGTCAACTGTGGCAGTATCGCAGTGCTTGGGTTCAAAGTGGCCCCTTAATAATAGCCCCAAAGCTCTAGAGTAGTCATGCTGGTGATTTGGATATGTCAAAAGGAAGCCATAAAAGGCTTACTCAAAGGGAAGATACATGGACATATAGAAGAAAATATAGTATATACAGCGTTCAGTATTATCTGTGGTTTCAGGCATCTGCTGAGGTCTTGGGATGTATCCTTGTGCATAAGAGGGGAACTGCTGTACAAACGTTGGTTGGCCATGGAACCAATAATAAAATAGGAGTTTAAACTTCATTTCTGGTTGTGTCCCATGACACTGACATTCTGTAGGTATTGAAAGCATGCTTTTTCCCACGAAGGGATCTTGGTATCCCTCCCAAGAACTATCTGTGCTTCATTTCCATCCTGTCTCTGTTCTTGTGCCATTCAGCAAAACGGAGGTTGCTTCAACAGTTTTTGGTCTCCGTAGATTTCCCTTCTATTGAGTGATTAATTACTAGCTTTCTGGTGACTTCTTAATCTTTTTCTGTATTTTAAAATATTCATTCACTTCAAAATTCTCTAGGGTAAGGTACAAAGAGTAAATGGGACATAAGTAACTGCAATTACTTTCCTCTCCATTCAGCTTTGCCTTTCCACCAAAGACATCATTTAAAAAATGTATAAAAAAATCATCAAAGTTTAAAACTCAAAAATAAACACTAGGAAATTAGTTTCCTCAGTAAAAACATTAGCATCTAAAGGTTAAAGTGACAAAAATGTGCTTATTCCTTATATCACTAACAAAGTACCCATTTCTGTTAGAAATCCTTATATTTTTAAAAGATGCTGTAAATCTATAAAGATAGGGGCCTCTGAGTACTGAAATGCAATGCATTTAAAACGGCAAAACCAAAAAACACTTTTATTGTTAGAAAGTATTGAAAACCCACTGCTTAATGTATGAATTAATGGGACTTCTTGAAAAATCGCCTGTTAAATTTTAGCTGACAGCTTGTCATATATTAATTATAAATAATTGTAATATACGGCTAGCATAATGCATGCAACAAAAAAAAATAGGAAAGGTAATTAGAGTATATCCTTTGTTTTCTCCCTTACTTTTTGCTCGTAAGAAAAAAAATGACCCAATGTTTCACTTGGTTGGGATAGTGCCAATGGTTAATGGAATGTCCCACTCTACTAAAGAATTTAATGGGAATATCCATTTATCACAGTCACATGCTGTAATCTCCAGTAGCAGAGCCAATGGAAAATAGCACCGTTCCATAACGTCCTCTACACACTGCAGGTGAGGGTGAGATGCAGCAGCCAAACTGAACACTCAGGGTAGAGATCTTGGCTTTTCCAGGCCACATTTTAGAGGGAGATGTGGATTTTTTTTCTTTAAGACAACAGTGCTGTCTGACAGCAACAAGAAATGCTACACTGTAGAAAAAGAAAGTGGACTTCTTTTAAATTAAGAAAAGTGCACATGTTTGCATAGTGTGTCTCAAAATCTGTAACCACACTTTTCTACTAGAAACCCACTTGTTTGTGAAGAGACTTTGGGTAGTAGAATCAGAAAAACCAGGATTAGACAATTTCAATCACCTTTTAGTCCTGTGTTTGAGCTTTCAAATCTGAAGAATAGGAAAAACAGCACCTAAACTTGCCTTGTTAGTGGTAGAATTTATAGGACTGAGTCAAAAAATTAGCATGGAGCCCAAGTTATTGGCTTCCTTCTTCACAATTTAGGTGGGATTATAGTGTAGAACGATTACTTTATATGTGTGTATCTTGTGTTCCCAAATAAGTTAAAATATTGTTTAGTGTAGGAACTGTTTTATATATATACATATATGTATTTTTTAAAATCTTTGTCATGTACCAGTTCTGTGTTGGGGCACGCAATAAGCTACTGAGAACTGTTGTATGAATTAAAATTAAGAAACTTTCTCAAGAAAACATGATAATACCTATAGAGATTGATATTTGTCATTTGAGTATAATTATCTGTTAATTATTATTTTATTTGTGCATTTACCAGCAAATTAGTGAATCATATTAGCAGCTGTAGCAGAGGTCTCAGATATTCATTTCTGACCCTTATTAAACTGTTCACTGCCTTCAGAACACACTGCTTGAACCTGTGTTGTATTTTTCCATTTGAACTGGATTTTATACAAACCACTGTAGCCCTCCAAAAGAAAATGTGATCAGCAACAGTTATTCAATAGCTTGGTTAATAATTCACAAGCAGAATAGAGGTAAAAATGCAAGATTTGAAGTTAAACAGATGTAGGTACAAAATTCTAGCTTGGCCACTTAATAGCTATGTCAGCTCGCAGAAATAATTTATTCCCTCTGTTCCTGTTTCCTTACTTATGCAATGGGTCTAATAATACTTGGGAAGCTGGGCAGTTGTTAAGATTGGAGGTGAGTCAGTGACTGTGAAACTTTCCCTTTAATCACTAACCACACAATTGAAACTTGTTTCAGCAACCAATGCATAGTCCATAGAAAACACTCTTCTTTCTTTCCCTTCCTGCTTTCATTTCTTTTGCTGAAAAACCTAGTCATGACCCACTAGATTACTGACCCACTGAAGGTGCCTTTTGAAAATATTGGAACAGCATGTTGTTTAGTACATAATACAAGCATAACACATGATTACTATTATTGTCATTATGATTATTTTCAGTCTTTTTTAGGATGTTTCCTGTTAGACGAGAATAAAATCTTCTGAGTACTTCTAGGAACCAACTCTCTTGGATGGGGTCCAGAGTAGACTCATACACATCATATGCTGAATTATGCACTAGAGGGGGTTGTGCCGTAGTGAAGCTCCGGTGTACTGTTCATCATAGAACGTTAGAGCTGGAAAGCAACTAAATGTCTAGTCCCATTTATTTTCTTTCATGTAAGTATTTGTGTCTTAAAATGTCCTGCATTTATTGCTCATTGATAAACTGAAATCAACATTTTGATCTAGAACTGGAAGAGAATTAGGGGGAGAGGGACAGTGGGTCATGATATCAACATTTTGTTCTGCTTCTATCACTAAATTTTGGGTTACCTTAATTTCTCAGTGACTAAGATGTAAAATGAAGCAATGTCAACAGATGACTAGCACACTTCCGATATTATTTGACTTTAAATCCCCAAATGGTATAACTCAGGGGTATATTTGAAGCCACAGGATGCTGTTTTGTTTCACACCAGTTCTGCACTAGAATGTTAATATATGCACATTGGGCTGCAGCCTCGCTGTCCCCTCTGCTCAGAGGTGTGGAGAAAGTTCAGCTCCTCCATTTGCCCTATCTCCTCTTCTTCAGCAGCATAACCCTCTTCTGCACAATAATAGCTCAGCCTCCCTAGCCGCCTCCTCCCACCCCCAATTCCTTCTCCTAAATGTTTGCTTGTAGTGGGGCAGAGTCATCTAGGACCTTATGGTGTCAGTAAAATTGGGTCTTTGGGCTTGTGCCATTTACTTGCACTGTCCTCTGTCTCCTCTGATTTATTTTCCACCTGCTTGTTGCTCACCTTGGTAAAGATGATCACTAAGTTCTCTAGCTAGTTTCACCTGCTGCCAGTAGGGCACATTGATAGGTCCTTGACTATGCTCCCAGATAGCGGTCAGATGTCCCTGCTGGGATCTTTTAAAATAAAGTCAAATTTGGTCAGATCTTCTTAAATTAGACAGAGGTATGTGTGCCTGTCTGCCAAAAACAACAGCAGAGGGATACTAGTATTTCAAAAACTTTTGTTTATTCCTCTAGTATCTAACTTTGCAAGAGGAAAATAAGACTCATCAGTTTATGGGGGAAGGCATGGCAATGAGAAAGCCAAACAAGAGTTTACACCTTGAGTGAGAACCCCCTGTGTGGATGCTCAGATTTCTGGATCCATCTGTAGGGCATAGGGGGCAGGTGTCCAGTGTACTTGCTCAGCCATGCAGTTCTTCATGTCATGAAAAAGTCTGGAGGGTAAACCTGGCTTTGGAATCTTGCATAAAAATAGATTTCTTCTTGATTTTCATTGTAAGGCTAACCATAAGCACACACACACACAGATCAAGGAAGAGTCATGCCAAAATGATCTTCCCCACCTTGCCTAAAATTGTTGGAAAACTAAACTTCATTTAGCAAGACTCCTTTCAAAACTATGTGACTTGGAGCACAGAGCGGGCAGAATCCTTCAGTGCCTCTCAGGCGCACAGCATGCAGATGGTGGAAACAAATGGGCAGCCTGAAACGACAGTCAGGATACAGGATCATTAGGCTGAATCTAAGGCAGTCTGCTGACCTTTGCCCTCTAAAACGCATCCTCCAGCCTGTTGGAATAAGTAATGTGTGTATGTACTGGCCTGAACACAGAATAAGCAAAGGAAGTGGCTGGAGGCCCTGCCTTTACTTTATTTAACCTTTTTGACCAAATTTAGAATAAAATTTTGGTAGGCCAATAAATTGCCAATGGTGGCTTCCAGCTACCTTCTAACTTTGTGCACATGCTAGAGATCCCAGCAGAAGTGAAGGTTAAAATTTTCCTCTTAGCTAACAATCCACACAGTGTGTTCTGCAGGTAAAGTATTCTATGGATGACACTTGTGTGGCCCAAGAACTGGGTG
This sequence comes from Tonatia bakeri, assembly GCA_004024845.1. Classification (NCBI taxonomy): domain Eukaryota; kingdom Metazoa; phylum Chordata; class Mammalia; order Chiroptera; family Phyllostomidae; genus Tonatia; species Tonatia bakeri. Next base: position 155,780 of record PVIA01002232.1, on the reverse strand, counting down.
CTTGTCTAGAAAGACGGTTGGTTTCATGGTGTCCTTCAGAAAAGCCAGGGATCACTGCATTTCCAAGATCAGAAAAGCAAGTTGCATGGAGGCAAAGCGAGAGTATTACCTTAAGATTGATTCCATACCTCTCTTTCTTGCTCTCTGACTCCAGAGTAGATCCCACAAGCATCCTCAAATGAGATTGCCAAGGTGAAGTGAGGCAGACACAAACTGTCTCATCAAAGCGCGCTCCTCTATTATTACAACTGCTTGAAAGGGGGCGCGACCAGCATTTTTTCTGCCATGTGCCAGGACACAGAGCAGGAAGCGTCCGGGTGTGCATTTCTAAGGAGATGAGTGAATCTGTTAAAGAGGGTCTTTTCTGGACTGGTGGATGGATGTTGGGGAGTGACGTCACCCCGCCCCCTCCCCCCTCCTGAGAGAGAGAGAGAGAGAGAGAGAGAGGGAGGGGGGGGAGAGTGAGGGAGGAGAGAAGAGAGAAGAGAGAAGAGAGAAGAGAGAGAAAGAAAAAAGAGAGGAGAGAGAGAGACGTAAAGGAGGAGGAGCGGGGTGTGCCTTCTTTGCCCAGTCCGCCTGTCCCTCCTTCGTCCAGATTTCTGGCCCTTTCATTGGGTCAGTGGTCCAGACTCAGGAGACTCCGGGATTCGCAGGCGGGTGCAGCGGGCCTGGCTCTGCCCGTGTCCGGGCGGCGCACCCACACGCACACTCTCTAGCTGGCTACGCGCACACACAGTCCCCCAGAGCTTGGGCACCACGATTCCGTGGGATCCCCAGCATGTTAGAAGGATTTTAGAAAAGGAAACAAAGAGAGGAGCTTTTCCAATCACTTTACTAAGCTTTTTCATTTAATTTCCCCAACAAACCACCTGGCCTCCAACCATAACCACCAGGTTCATGCCAGGTCCAAGAACAGGGCTGGACTGGCCATCCCGCCTCCTGGCCCTTGACTCCGTTCAGGCCGGTCTGCAGGCGTCGCCTCACCCCCTCTCCCCGCCTCCCCTCCCCACCCTCTGCCAGCCTCAGTTTCTGGTTACCTCTGGCTTGCGCTTCACTTTTGGGGGGAAGAAGAGAAGGGGAGGAAGGCGCTGAGGGGGGCAGCCGAGTTGCTATTTGTGGCCAAAGACTCCTCTTTAAAAGAAGCAGCAGCAGGAAGAAGCAAACGAGAGGCTGAGGGAGGAGAGGAGACGCTGCCCGGGACCCCCAGGCGGAGAGCGGTGGAGCATCGAGGAGCGGGAGGAGGAGGAAGAACAGCAGGAGGAGGGAGAGGAGACACACAGCGGCAGCCGAGAAGCGAGCACTGGGCGAGCGGGAGGAGCAGGAGGAGGAGAAAACGCCGCGGAAGCCGAGGGCTCCGTAGGGCCAGGAGGACGGCCCGGGAAGAGGAGGCGGAGGCGAGAAGGGAGTAGGGGTGGAGGGAGGGCGGAGGGACGCGCTCCTTTGGATGCTGGATTTCGGGATTTTTGGACTCAGTCGCCGACTCTCCTCCACTTCCGCGCTCTGGACTGGGCTGGCCGCACGAGGGCCGGGAGGCGGCAGCGAATAAGGGGGCTTCCGCGGCAGCGGCCGCTGCTCCTCAGGATTAAATTGGGCGCCCGGAGGCGGTGCCTTGGGCAGGCGCGGGCTGTACGGCCGTGGCGGGGCGCAAAGGCGCTGGAGCAAAGTACTGGTGGCTGCGCGGGAGACGGTGGTGGCAGCTGCCCGGCGCCAACATGACCAGGTGAGTCCCGGGAGCTGACCCATTCCTCCCCGTTGTGTCCTCCCCATTTTGCTACGGGAGCTTGCCCTGAGCCTAGCTCCAGCCGCTCCCGTGTCTCCCCGCGGAGCTACACACTCTCGCGCCTGTAAGCCCAGCGCTCAGGCACCAGAGCGCGCACAGTTTGCTCTTCTGAACCTCCTTGGGCAGAGGTCCTCCCCTACACGGTTAGCTTCTCGCTTAAAACCTCAGACCAGGGAGAGTGGCAGTTCAAGAGATTGAAGGCGTTTGGGTGCATTTGTGCGACCCCGCTCTCTCCTCATGGGGTGGGCGTAGTATTGGGGAAATGGTGGAGCGGTGGGGCAATTCCGACCCTACCCAGGAATTCTGACACTGCATATGTATTACGTTGCAGTGATGACTGTTTTAAGGAGGGCTGGTTACGGTGAGGGGGCGATTTCTTTTTCTTTCTTTCCTCTGAACTAATGGGGAGAAGGAGAAATAACAGGAATCAAAGTCTGCGTGGCAGCCATACAGGAGGGGGATTGTTTTGGAGACCTTTCCGTAGCAGAATCAAAGCTCCTTGTTCTGCTACGGGAATCTGCTGTGCTTACACACTATTCCATAGGGGAGGGAATGCAGACTTTATAATGAAAAGTCCAAGTTGGAGGAAAACAATGTAAAAAAAAAAAAAAGCCACGGACAGGTTCTTTGCTTTTCTATCGATTTACTGTAGCTATTTTATAGGCATGGAGAAAACTTGTATTGCTTATCTGCGAGGTTGATTCTCCTTTAGAAGCATTAACAAATGAAGTTTTCTTATGCTTAAACAAAAAAATCTTGAACACTAAGTGCGAGCTTGGCTTTCATTAGTTGGGTGTTCCAGGGTTCTGAATAGTAGTTGCATTCTCCCAAACCCTGGCTATCGCGATCCACTTGCATTGTTTCAGCTAGTCTCCCGGTGCAGGACTTGCTAAACGCCTCCTCTGTTTTCGGAATTCTTCCAGTGATCCCCGAGACCAGTGTACACTCTGTGCCTTAGGTATCAGGAGGATTCCCGAGGGACCGCTCCCCTGTATTTTCTCTTAAAGTTGTTGTTTTTTTTTTCCTTTTCATGCTCACAGACACAGTGCCACAACTTGACAAGAGTGTACATAGCACATACATTTTGAGCCTCTCAGAGACTAGTCACTGCTTGTGACAAGACTGATTTGCTAGACTACCGTGTCTACAAACTCGGACCTTCCCTTTTGGGTTGTTCTTTTCAACCACCCTGTAGCACGCACATGGGGAGTTAGTCCACCCATGGATACTTCAGACCATTTTGGCTCTTCTATCTGTGTTTCAAAGTGTACACACCCACATGCAACTTGTGTAAAATTAGGGTGATGTACCAAGACTTGAAATATCCTGATTTAAAGGAATATTGAGATGATACTAACTTAAAGGTTGTTATGTTGGTAATATGAGGATATGCAGGACTATATTTAGTAGATATTTTACTTATTTTGAAAACATACTGTTATATGCTGCAGATAGATATGATTTTATTGACATAGTATGAGAAATAAATTGGCAGTGGTAGATGCCCGAATTCTTGAGCTAAACATGCTAAATGGACAATAGAAAGAAAATTTCCTTACCTCCCACCTCCCGTAATTATGTGCTGTTCTTTGCTTTTCAACGGAGCTAGCAATTCTGTGACAGATTTCTTAAATTCACCCTCATGCTATCAGCTATTATAGTACTTTCAAAGTGTGAAATTGACAAGCTGGTCAGTTTCATGAATTCAGCTGTCAGATTGTGTCCAGTTAAAAATTGCTTGAAGCTGTAAATGTGCCTTCCTAGAATTTTCTTTTGTAAAGGAAAGACAGCAAAGGGGTGAGAATTAAGGTGTGTTATTAATTGTAGATCTTTTAAAATAGGTGCACTCCAGTGTGAGGTTTATCACTGGCTGTTGTTGGAAAATACCTTTCAATTTATGCCATTATAAAAGTGGCATTCAGATTGTATCCATATTTCATTTAAATAGTGAATGCTTTACATAGTAATAGTAATCATCTAGTCTTAAAGCCCTCACTACTATAGTATAAGAGGAATAGGATTCAAAAAGAAGTGTTTCTTGAATATATTTTAATATGTATGAGCAATATATTACTTTTGTAATGATATGTAAAGAGGTGGATTAATTAAATATTTTTGTGGGGTTATGTAACACAAATTTTTCTTGGGCCAGTGCAGTTGTAGTTATTAAAGTAATGAAATACTGTGATCTGTTTTAATATGTATGTGTTTCAGTAAATAACCATGAAAGTAAAACTGCTTAGAGTATTAAGTGCGAAGATTTGATTTGCCTTTTAAGATTGACATTCCCATTTAAAGCCAGCATATCTCAAAGTCGAAAACTAAGAATTGGAATCCCCTTGTCTGCTGCTATTTGGTAAGCCACTAGGGGCCTGTATAACTGTTCTTATGTCCAGGAGATACCCTTGTATGGCATATGCAAACTCTTCCTAGAGATACATTAAAAAAAATCTAGTGGGCAGTTCCATAAGTTTCTGTCTTTTTAAACCTATTAATTCATGCTCTTTTTTTAGTCATAGACATTGATTGAAGGGTTTTTCAAAGCCCTTGTTTAGAACTTCCTGAAAACTGTGCTGGTGTAAGGGTGAATTTTCATATAGAATGTGAAACATAGAAGAGGTATTTGTGCAAGTTCATATATGATCCCAGTTTCTCAGTGTATGTCAAGGATAAACAAGTGGGAGCATTAATAACTTTTCTTTATTGGACTGATAAAGAATACTGTTTGCATAATGTAGGGCTAAAAGATAAATGAAGCAGAGTTACTTTAAGGGAAGTGCAGTCATAGATTGATGGTGTGATGAAGCTGGCTGTGTAAGTGCTGTGCAAGTTAGTCTGGAAGGAGAATCCGAGGCTGTGACTGCAGTTTAGTCAGCACTCGAGGGACCTGGACTGGAGATGCTCTATACATTTTTAAGTGTCAGTTTCACAAATTTGAAATCGACCAGCCGTGGCAGTCTTGATAGACATTAGGCAATAAGGTCAAGTATACTTACACTGTTCTTTTGTTGATTTTCAGTTTTTCAAACTGGCAAGGGTGACTGTTTGTAAAAGAGCACACTATAAGTATTTGCATATTGGATTTCCTTCAGACCAAACTTGATTTATCCAACCATTGAACAATTCTCTTTTTCAAAGGATTCTCAAGATAAACAAGAACTCATTACCACAATCACATGTGAAAAGTGCAGTTTCGGGAAAGATGGCTTTCTCAAGGTGATTGTGCTTTAAACTACCCTTCTTTAGTTTCAGTGTTCATTTGTGTGAAGTTTGGGTTCTAATTTATAATCCTGAGAACATCAAACTTTTAGTCTCACATCTTTAAAACTACACACTTAACTTTTCATCATGGGTGTACCTTTTTAATCTCAAAAGTTTCTGGAAATCTCAAAAATAAACTTTACCTTTGATGTAGTGTACTCAGCTTCATGACCACAAAAAGATACTTTTAGGATTTGTATTATAAAACCAGATATATGAAGTGCTAGATATAAAGATGTAATTATTCAGTTTTCCAGATTATTCAAAGAATGTTTTATTTTTTCCTATTTTCTTAAAGGGACAGTATTTTCCAGTTGAAAAGTTTAATGTGAGTAAATGAGTTATATTTTAAGCTAGGTCTGCTCTGAGTGTCTTGCTTTATGGAGTTATTTACCTTGATTTTGTACTTTTCGGTTTCTTTGAAAAAATATTTTAGGAAAGCTACTTACTTGTGGCACAAAGGCAACTTGCAGCCTCAAGCAAAGTCAGTATTTAAAAACATTTTCTTTCATTTGTCAATGATTTGCCAAGAAAAAGCAAAGAGAAAAGTTATTTCTGTGACCTACAAGATTTAGGATTTGAATAAAGCACATCGACTGAAGAGATCTGATAATATGGAAGAGGATTGCTTAGAAAGGATTTGTCAGTAAATTTCATCCCAACACATGTTACTTGTTTAAGCTTCTGTAATTTCATAGCATAGTGACATTTCTGCCAAAGGATAGGTTTGTTTGGGGATATGTTTTCTATATGGATAATCTCATTTGCTTCCAATTAGTATTTGGTAACACTTATTAAAAAATCATGCTTGGCTTGACAATCCTCCCTCCCCTCCCAGTCCTCTTTTAAAAGTATGTTTCAGCTCTCCACAATTAAGCCCTTAAGAAAGATAGCTAGCTAAAAGAATATGTGGCTTGTGCTTACTGACTGTTCATTATATGAAATTATAGCCTACCATGTAAAAGTTCAGCATTTTCTTTGCGTCATAAGTCTAGGGGAGGTCAAAGAGCAAACACTTATGTGCTACAACAGTCTCTGACTCAATGTAGCCCAAATAATGAAGTCATGACAATGGTGCTGTTTTGAAGCATTAATGAAATAAAATTCTCACAAGACGTGTTTTACAAAATTACACTTAAGGCCTATATCCCTCGTTTCCCTGTAATAAAGGGCGATAAAGCAAGTATGACCTACTCACTTTCATGTCTTCAGCAGTCAGTTTGCATTTCTTTTCTTAACATTTTATTTATAAAATATTTTTAAGATTTAGACATTAAGGAAATTTAAGCATTATGTCCATATGAACTGCCATATTTCTCAAGGTATCTCATTGGTGAAAAAAAAAACCCACTAAAATAATGTGTGTAGTGTTCTGCCTCCTTCTTAAAATAATTCATTCAGTAACTTTCTGGCAATTATTTTGTATTTGATGCTGATACATATTCAATAGGATCATATTAGTACTTGTAGCTTTACTAACAGCAAAACTAAACTCTTTTTTAGCTTTTCAATCTCTACTATCCCCCAAATCTAATCCCTATGTTTCGTAGATTAGTACATTAAATGAAAGAAATGGCCATTTGGAAAGCTAGGGCAACGGATTCTGTCTGTAAGCCAGTAGATCAGGTGGACCAGTATCCAGACAGACGAGTTCAGTGTTCCTCACTCTCCCCCTGCAGTGAGCAAGCCCAGCTTTCCTTGCAAATGGCTGCTCTTGGGTGGCAGGCTCTTTTTTGTTCCTTCAGCATTTATAACAAAATGTAAGAGCAGAAGCCTCCATCGGAGGCTAGGCTTGCTCCTAGTTCTTTGAATTCACTGACCACAACCAGTTTAACTTTGACATTCAGAAAACAATGTCAGGAGCATTGTGACCTTTACCACATTGCCACTTACTGGATTTAAACATCGTAAACTGTCAGCTTCAGGAGACTGATTAAATTTATAAATTCTTAATTGTGTGTGTTTTTTTCTTCAACAGCCCTGGAGCCATATTCTTTAATGTACCAGTAGCTAACTAAATTGAGATTTGTGAGTTGTATTTAGAAAATAGTGCTTTTTAGTATTGTTTTGGGATTAGGAGAAATTGTACTTTCAAATACATAAAATGATTATCTGTGATCATTAGGTCACAAATAACAAGAAACTTCTTTTTTAATCTTCAGTAAATGGACTCCTTTTGTTAACTAAAATGTTTCTATTAGTACTGATTGTACAAATAATTGAAAATCAGTTATTGTTTAATTTTATTTAATTGTGCAGGTATTGGGTTGGCCAAAAAGTCCGTTAGGTTTTTTTCTGTATGATGGCTCTAGTAGTGCTTAGTTATCTTTAACTTCATTTGAAACATTTTTGTTAGACTGTATTGTGACAACTGTCATATCAGTGTGCATTTAAAACAAAAGCATCAAAATTGGTGAATTTTTGTGCAGCTATTTTAATATTGAAGATGGAAGAAGATATACAATATTTTTGGCATATTATTTCAGGAAATATAAAAATGCAACTGAAATGCAAAAAAAAGATTTTATGCTATGTATGGATAAGGTGCTGTGACTGATCAAATATGTCAAAAGTGGTTTGCGAAGTGTCTTGGTACTATTGATATTTTGGTCAAATAATTCTTTGCTGTGGGGCTGTCTGATGCAGAAGATGTTTAGCAGCACCCCTGGCCTCTACCCGCTAGAACCCAATAGTGGGAGATAGCTGACACAATCAAAATATCCCAGTCAATGAAGTTAATATTAAAAATGAAAAATGTCTTTTATTTTATGGAAAAAATGTAACTGACTTTTTGGACAATCCAATATATAATGATAATGCTAGAGATTGCAAGGTGTCAGTTGGCTTCCTTCTTTTCCTCTTTCCTCTTCCTCCTCTTCTCTTTTTCTTGTTTTGCTACAACAAAAACAACATACATCAACAACTTGATGTAAGAAGAAAAGAATTCGTGCCTTAGTCTGGTCACTTATCTCTGAAATCTTGGGAGAAGTTATATAACATTATAGGATCTCAGTTTCATCATCTGCAAAATGGAGAGAATAACCATAAATGTGATGAAGATCCAATTGAATAATAAGAATTTATCTTGTTTTGTATTTTAAATTAAAAAAATTCTGGATTTAGGAGCCATGTAATGAAAATTCTGTACTTCATGGCAATAATTTCTGTGATGGAGTTCTGCTGTCTTTGGCTATTCATTATAAATTATTCCTACCTGGCTTAAAACATTTAGACTTGTTGAATATGGGTGTTTTGCGTACCTTTGCCCAGTTTGCACCACGTTGTGTGCATGCTATAATCACCACAGATGCTGGATCTGCCTTTTCTTTCTAGTGCGTTTATGAAGTCTGCACACATCAGTATGCCATGTCTACTATTTATCTCAGAATGCTTTTAAAGCAAAAGCTAGAAATGATTTTACCTAGAATTTACAAAAGGAAAAATGTGCTTAAAAGTTAAGAATGTGTTTATAGATCCCTGGTGATATTGGATGTGGAGCTGCAGTCTGGGGCAAGATGTGTTTAGCAAAGCACTCAATTAAAATAGGAACAGAAAGAATTTACGTTTTTTTCCCATGTGTGGCAGTGCATCTTAGAAAGTTCCTTAGTTCCTGGCCCAGTGCAGCTGTCCTTCTCTGAAAGATCAGGTTTCAGGAGCAGTGATGGATGGCGGGTGCCTGTACCCAGTTGTGGGGTTTGCTCCGAGGTCAAACGTATTGATGGAGGATAGGAATTTACTGCCTTCTGTCTCTCCCTAAGATCCTCCAGCGCAATTTCACAGGGAAAAATTAGACTAGATATATTTCATGCTGATCCAGTGTCCCATTATAGGTTAAAAAGACATTTGTTTTCAATGTTTAAAATAATTTTTTACTCTAACCTCTCTCCCCATGATTCACCCCAACTAAAGGGACATACTGATCATGCACTAGTGGTTTCTCACAACACGGGTAGCCCCTGGCCTCCCTGTGAAAACTATGCAAACTACTTGTAATAGTAAATTCATTGAAATATTATTAAAGGATTTTAAGAAAGAAACAAATATGGCTACCACTTTTGACTTCTCTAGTTAAAATTACTCAGTATGACTTTTTGATGCTTGGTTTTATATCTTATTTTAAATGAATCTATCAAGATTTAGATAATTGGGAATAGTAGTCATCTGTTGGAATGTCTCACCTATTCTAAATCTAGTTACTGGCCAAGAAGTAATGTTCACATTTTTTTCCTGGGGGTGGGATGGGGAAGAAGGGAATTGTATTTTGCTAGGGGAATAAATTATGGGGAACACCTCCCATCAGAACTGTCCCATGGATGGAACTTGTTCTCTCTGAGTTCCCTCTTTCACTCTCACTTTCTTCATCAACATTGTTTCCTCTTCATTTGATGTTTGGGCGTCTGTTTCTTCATTTCCATTCTAAACTCTTTTATTGTTCTTTTATGGATGGCCGTCTTCAGGTCACTGCCTATATTGAAGTGGGATTCCTATCCACTTCTCACAGAAGAAATAGTTTCTGTATTGATGACCTTCAAACTAAATTTTCTAACTTCTCTCTGAAGTTCCAGACCTGAATTTTTAAAAAAATTTCTTGTTAGATGGTTGAGACAAAGTAGCCCCTCCTGTATCCCAAACTCAGTATAATCTTGTGTCCGTAATTCTATCTACTTCTTTGTTCTTAGTATCTCATCACCTGATGGATCTCTGGACTAGCAACTTTGGTGTCATTCCTGTTTCCTTCCTTTCTTTCATTCTTGTCTCCATCCAATTTTTTTTTAACTTTTTTAGATTTTATCCCTGTAATCATGTATAACTTTATCACTTCCTTTCCGTCTCTGTCCTCTTACCATGTTGTTTAGATGCTTAGCACACCATGCGTAGCTTGCTATGTGCCCTTTGTGTTTTCTCAGTTCTCTTCAATTCTTCCTCAAAATGTTTGTTTTCTGAAGTGCAGGCTTTCTCGAGTCTGTGCACTCAAAGTGCTAAATCCTCAGCACAGCAGCCAGATTTCTCCACAATCAGATCCTTGCTTGTGTGTCCAGGCCCCTCTTTCACTGGGGCCCCACACGCTCTGCGCTCCTGCCACGGCAGAGACCCTGACTTCGGAGAGAAGACTGTCCTCCGCCACCTGTCTGGTTCAGCCAGTGCTGTTCCTGGGTCTCCTTTCTGTCCTTAACCAGCTGTCCTAACTTTGGGTTCATTAAAATCTTCCTAATTACTGTTCTCTCACTTTCTAATTCTAAGCTCAAGTGGTATACTCTTTTTTTTTTTGTATTTTGAGTTGAATTTATTGAAATCATAAATGTGAAGGATACGCATTCAAAACCTTTGATGATACTCAGGACACATTTTCTTTATTTTTTTTTACATTAAAAGTACAGTAATAGTGATTGGCGTGTAAAGTCATAACAGTGAGAGTTGCTGAAATTTCCTGAGCACTTACTATGTGCCAGACTTTCTGCATAGCACTTGATCTTCAGTATTATGTTTAATCTGTAAAATAACTCCAGGTTAAGTCAGATGCTTTTATTATCACCAAGAGGAAGCTGATACATAGAGAGGAAATTTTCTCAAGTTTGCGTAGCTAGATATAGGTAATAAAGATGAAATTTAAGCCAAAATTTTAATTCAAGCAATATTACAGTCCCAACTTTTATGCACTCCTCTCTTAACCCTTGAATATATTCTTGTGTCTGGCATGAATTTTTAAAACAATTTATTTCTCATATACTAGGCAAGCACACCCAATGACACGGTGATTTCTTGTTCAAGTACGGGAAGAACCTCACGCACTACACAGGTGGTGCCGCTACCATTTCTGAAAAGTCTCTTCTGTTCCTTGCTTTGCTTGGGACTAGAGTCACTGATTTTTTTCTTTTCTGTTTGTTTATTTATTTATTTTTACTGAAGTATTTTGGACTCTTTGGCGGTTGCCTTCTGACTCTAAAATTGCTTTCAGGCCAGGGCCACAGCTGCCTGAGTTCTGGGGTCGATCCTGGAGCACAAGGGATTAAATCAAATATTTCCACTCAAGCATGACATTTTTTTAGCTGCCCAATAGGTAAAGATTTTCATAAAGAGAAATGGAGAACCAGCAGGGGTATCTGAAGAGCATCTTCCCTTCAGAGAACTGAAAATCTGCCAAGTGACTGACATGTATGCATTCTATTTATTGGCAGCCTGCCCTACACAATTTTACCTGGGGAATTTTTTTAATTATAATGTCTTTGACAATACTATATTTTCACTGCTCACCTGTTAATTTCATTATCAATAACAGATGGATGACTTGATAAGTTTTCCCCCATTTCAGATATTTTGTAAAGGTTTAGCTTTTTTCTTTTTTTTTTTGTAAAGCCTCAGAGACATATCTCTAATTAATTGTGGTTTTATAAATAATATAATACAGGAAGTTACATTTGTTTGTTGGTTTGGAAAATTATTTTTTCTCTGGCAACAAGACATCCTAAAGTTTCGAATCAGCTATGGTGCATGAAACAAAGTCACGTGGGAAATGCTTTGGTGGTTGTGCCCCATGTAAAGTATGCCAGCAGTGAAGTCTTCTTTGCCCAGGGTCCTGGATTGCTCTCACATGCATATACTCTCTATTTTAGCCGCATTTTCCTATGAGTTAATTTGTAAACAGAACCTCTGGGAAGCCTGAAGCAGGGTGTATGGCCTGTGTTGGGTCATATGTAGTGAAGGTTCTTCCTCAGTCATGTTCTTAATAAAGGCTTTTTGATAATAATAGTTATAAATCAAGAAGGACAAATCCAATCAATGTTACTATGCATATTCATTCAGGTGCTACTTTAAGAAATGATTACTTAAGTGTTTTTGAATCAGATTTGTACCATTATCCAGACTCAGCTTAGATTTGATTTATTTTTACCAAAAAAAGATTATATAACTTAAATTTTGATTTTGCAATTATTATTTAAAACTTATTTTCTCTAAATGATCTCCTGCTATTCCAAATACACCAAAATAAATGTTAACTTTCTTTCAACCAAATATTCACTACCTTTTAATATATTAGGCAGTGTGTGGTGGCAGGGCCGCTGTCATTTTCTGGCTGGATCGTACCCTCTCTGTTCCGGTGGGAACTCAAAATAGCTGTCTCTCTACAAAACTGAACTCTGATGCATGTCATCTTTCTCCTTTAAATATCCTGATGGCTCTCCATTCCCCTCCATATAAAGCTTGAAATAAGCAGCAAAAGTCACCTGGCCATTGATGTTCTTTCCCTGTTTTGTCACTTGCCACCTGGCCATCCTCACATTCATTTGCTCCTCCCCACTCCCTCCCCACCCCCAACACACACACACACACACACACACACACACACACACACACACACACACACATTCCTGCCACACTGAAGTATCTGCAGTTTCCCAGGTGCGGTACTTTGACCTTTCCCTCTGTAATTTTGAGCTTGCCTTCTCTCCTTCCAAGTGGAAAGTCCCTCCTCCATCTCATTTTTGCTTGGCTCACTTCTTTCTTCAGGTCTTACCTTAGCTGACTTCTAGGAAGCCTTCCCAACTTCCCAAGCCTGAATAGCTCCTAAGCACTAGAAGAACCTCGAATACATTCCACATATAGCTTCTATCCTAATGCAGTGTAATTTCTTGTTACTGGTCTTATTCATTACCAAGTCTGTTGAGTCCAAGACCCATGTCTTACTCCCTGTGGTATCTTTTGCCCCTAACCCACTGTCTGGGTCAGTATTGAAACATTGGTGTTGACCACTCTGTGAACAAATCAGTGTTCCTAGGAAAACCAGAGGGAAATTAGTTTATGGCCCAAATCTTACAACCTTTATGTTATATATTTAACTCTTCAACTTACGGCAATATTGTCAGTGTTCCTTTGTAATTAACTTTATTTTATTTTATTTAAGTTCCACTTACCTAGTTTCTTACCAAACCCTGACAAAGCCAAATCTGAGTGTACTGTGTGTATTCACTCATATGCCACCAGACAGGACAAATCTGCCTTTACATCTGGCTGTGGTAAGAATTCCCAGATGCACTTAATTCTGACACATGGTCATTACTGAACCAAAAGCCATTGCCTGGCATGATTATAGCTCGTATTTGTTTTCGTTTTAAGAGGCCTCATTCAGGCTGCCAAATGTACAACAGGTGCCTTAGTTTTATACTTGCCAATCTGTTGTTATTCAAATGACCACCCTAACAGAGACTAATAGTATCTAATAAAATTGATCTCTGTTTTGGCAAGCCAGGTTCACAAGAACAAGAGCGGTAGGAACTGCAACGTGGAAATATGCTAGTGGTGAATGGGCCTAGTGAAGCATACATTTTTTAGAAGGTGACATATGTCTCACACACAGGCCCCTTGTTTATGTTGAGCCATGGAAATTTTCTGCAGCCCAGTAGTACTTGAACACTAGGATTTGTAACATCTAATCTGATTTTAGATGGACTGGCTGGGTGACATGGGGACAGGACTGGCTGTGCCAGCTTATCAGTGAGCGGCTGTGCCATGTCTGTAGGGCACAGCCAGGCAATCTTTTCTCATGCCAAACAGCTGGCATGTGTGATGGCTTTTATTTCCTGTCATTAGAAATTCGCCTCACTGACTTTGTAAGGCCCTGTGAAGCCATGAATGTTAACAGGGATAGCCAGGAGAGGAGGGTGTCAGTTTGCAAACAGGAGCTAATATTTGAACACTTCCATTCAAACAGTGTATGATTTTGTGGGGGTTTTTTTTTCATGCTGTATAGGAAGGTTAACTTACTTTTGCCAAAACAAAACAAAAACAAAACAAAGCAAACCTCCTGACGATTGGCCATCAAAACTCAAAAACATAAGTGATGGTAAGTGTTAGAATCAAGTCTCACAGGGATAGAGAACTGCATTTGTTTTCCCTGCAAGGAGACCTCATTTTTTTTAAACTCACTCGCCTCTTCTGCCACTGTTGCATTCATTCTTTAAAGTGCCGTACAGTAAAACTCTGCTAAATACAAGTCACTGTGGGAATAGAAAGGTGAGCGGAACACATCAAGTACAATTTGCACTGATAAATAGGAAGATAATCTGGATTTTTAAGATTTTGGAAAATTGATGCTGGCAAAATGTTTATTTCCAATTGGACACCTTTGTGTTGTCATATGGAAAAAGCTACTCAGATTCCACCATGATAGTGGAGCTTACAAGTTTCACTAAGTAATAGTAATCACCAGAATAAGAGAGGATGGTTAGAGCTTCCACTGCCTGCCTAGCTGCACTCCACTTGCTCCACAGGTAATGGAGCTCATCTAATTCCCTGTGACCGAGCACATAGACTAGTTCTTGGGTGAGGATTGGGCTATTATTGGACCATCTTTTTGTATTATTTATACCCATCCTACTTGAAAAAGGATTTGCGGTAGCTATTAAATCATATGCTTCATTATCTTTAATAAATCACCTTGGTAGAGCAGACAATGGATTATTGTACAGATGGTTAGCTTCTATGAGAACTTTAAAAAAATATGCATCTTCCTGGCCTCATTCTGTATGATATTTTATTTCAAGGCATTTAAAATATGATAGTGCCCTTTGAGGGGTATATCAAACTAGTCACTTAGTGACTGTTCTTCATTCTAAAAAATATATACCTGGTAAAAGTAATATAAATGTGTTTAACAATTTTAATAAATGTATTTAAAAAGCCTGTTACCATTTCTTATTGTATAAGTTTTTTGAAAGAGTCTTCACTGTTTAGCAGATGCACAGGATGGCATCTGATTTTATAGTAGTAATGTTTTTTCCAACTAGAATTGAGAAAAATAATGAAGTAAGCATGTAGATAGATAAAAGATACATCCACAATTCTATGAAACCTAGTACTACTAATAGGTAAAGGGAAGATAAGTTATCTTTTAGATATTTAAATATGATTCTTTTTAAGTTTTGATCATGTAGGTAGCAGAGTGACAAATGACACTGTGTCTTCATATTGACTGATAAAAAGTAAACATGTTTCTCTGTGTAAAATAGGCCCCAGTGGCTGCCTCTTTTTCATAGGGATATCCATTTCTCTGAGAGTCAATGGGAAATTGTCCAAGGTGCTAGAAAGAACTTTATACCTCACACTGTTGTTGCTGAGGAAACTAAGATTCTAAGAATTGAAGAGACCTCACCATCCCAGCCAGCCTTTCCACCTTTCTGCGCTTAATGCTGCCCCTTGCAGTTCCAGAGGTGGGGCCCCAGCCAGTGCGTGGAGTGGAGGGTTCTTTGGCGGACAGAGCTGTGAAGAGAAATCCACTGCCTTTTCTCATCAAGCTCAAGAGAAAAACCAGGAGACAACTTCTTTTTTTTTAATAAACCAGAAAAGACAAGATCTCCTTATTGATTAATTAAAGTTAAATATAAAGCGAGTTGTACAGGCTCCGTTTCAGGTGACCAGTAGCCACATGTAGCACAGACATGGAATATTCTGTTGTTTGCGATTGGACAGCACTGATCTTCTTGATCAGTCTGAAATATCATTTGATATTTTCAGATTACACATGTAATAAAATAAAAATATACCATTTACATGCTGTGAGTACCCATTAATCTTAGTAGGACGGAATGTACCTGGCAGATGTAAGTGAAAGACAATGTGTTTTAGAAATACGTACTCAAGGAAAGAGAATGGATAGGAGATCCTATGCTTTTTGTCTGACAAATATGAACACTTACTGTTGTTGCTCCCGCTCAATGTGGAGAGCAAATTGAGTACCATCAGCTGTATTGCATGCCTTCTCAGATTTCCTCAAGACACTTTTCTGATATTTTCCAAGTGATGTGTGTCTGTCTTCAGCCATTTTCATTGCATAGCTATGTGAGAATGATTGAGGGATGGCAGTGTGGTTGAAAGAGGGGGCTGGCCCTGCAGGGCGATCATCTAATTTAACATCCAAACAGGATGCATGAGAGTGAACGGTGATGCTCTTAATGGACAGCAGATGTAGACTGTAAGCAGACTGGGTGGGTCTGATGTCTTCAAACTCCATATTCGGAGCAGAGCAAATGTATCACCTTTGTTAGCCTGGCTGAAATGGACAAGAGGGAAGCCTGAAGGAAATCCTGGGGAGGCAAAGGTACTAACTGGTCTCTTTGTCGCATTTTTCCTATTGCCCTTTCTTGAATTTTGTCAGGAATCATGCCAATCCAGTGTCACATCATATTAACACTGGCAAGTGCACATTAGAACAAGCTGTTAGAAGTCACTGAGAGAAATCTTGGGTCAGATGAGGACTTCCAGACTCACCTGACAGTTCAGGCAGTTGGGGGTGAGGGGTGGATTCCAGGCAGAGTAGGAGACACAATATTAAGTTATTACCTTAACTCTCCACCTCTCCATCCCCTCCCTGCCTCCCAGACAAGGGTTAAAAGCTCAACTTAATGTTTCTGCAGAGCTGTAATAAACAGGGAAAGGCGGAGGGTTAGAAACTAAAAGACTTTGTCACAATTCCTTGGAAACAATGGACTTACTTTCTCCTAACCAGTCTCTGTTTTGGTCACAAAACCTGAGATAATTGTTGCCAAATACTTTTTTATGTTCCTCTCACATCCTGTCTCCATCACCTCCCACAGGGAACACCACAGATTCTAGTATTTTTAGTTGCAGTCTTTGTATTTTGCATGTAGGTTTTTTTGCATTGTTACAATAGTTGTATCAAGAAGTTGTTTTGTTTTAAATATATATTTTAAAGATTTTGTTTATTTATTTTTAGAGGAAGAGGAGGGAGATAAAGAGAAACACCTATGTGACAGAGAGTGGTTGGATTGGGTGCCTTTTTTTCCTGACCCAGTGAGGATGAACCTGCACCCTGACTGGGAATTGAAATGGGAATTGAAATGGTGGGAATTGAAATTTGCTGGATGGCGCCCAAGCAATCAGGGCTGTTTTTAAATATTTTCTACTTTTTGAGTTTCCTCTTTGTTTTTTTTTTTAAGATTTTATTTATTTATTTTTAGAGAGGGAAGGGAGGGAGAAAGAGAGAGAAACATCAATGTGCAGTTGCTGGGGGCCGTGGCCTGCAAACCAGGCATGTGCCCTGACTGGGAATTGAACCTGCGATGCTTTGGTTTGCAGCCTGCGCTCAATCCACTGAGTTATGCCAGCCAGGGCGCAATCAGGGCTATTTTAAATATGCTTTAGAAGGTATGGAGCAACAGTTAGGTGTTTTTTTTGTTATTGTTGTTTTCTGTTTGTTTTTTAAAATCAGTTCTGAGACTCTGTTTGTGAGTGTAAACCTCCAGTTTTATAACCAAAATTAGGTTTCTGAGGGATAAGGAGTTTTAAGTGCAGTTGGTTAGAAATATGATCAATTTGCATATTAAGCAATATTTGTAGCTTCGATAAAGAATGATCTTCCTGAGGAGCATGAAGGGATTGTATATCCACAGTGCTGAGGAAGTTTTGGTGCACAGCGAACTGATGATTGCTCAGATCTGTAGACTGTTCTTCCCACCCCCTCCCCAGAAAATTTCTCAATTAAAAAAAAACTTGATTCTCTTTCTGTTATAACAAATTCATTTGTTTGTTTTTTTTCCTTACCAAGGAAGATTCATGAGAAGGATGGAGGTGTTTATGCTTACGACATTTTCAGCCCTTGTAACGAGGCAGAAAAGTGGAAAGCCCACTCTGTGCCAGTTTGTCCACGAGAGCCTGGGGACGCTTGTCCCTTGCACGGTCTTCGTTTTCAAGTCCTGGTTTTTCATTGTGGTTATCTGCACCATATCTGTCAGTGACTGAGGTGAAAACCAGTTTCCTCTGGTAACTACAGATCTAAATCTTGATGGTCATGGGGATATTATGATAGGGCAGGAGCTACGTAAAAGACACACAGGTTTTCACCACAGAAAGACTGAATAGTTCATCTCTTCAATTCCACACTGCAAGCCTGGCTTACAGTGTTCTAGGTAATGCTGTAGAGCTGGAGTTTGTCATTGTAGAAAGGCTGCTGTGAACTGTCAGTTAAGGTGACGGGGTGATTTCATGCTTGAGACTGACCCTTGTTGACGGAGTCTTTTGTGTATGTTGTTATATGCGTTGTAGAAGATGGAGCATCAGATCCAGAACAATACTTCAGTTAATATGTACTTAGTGTCAAAGGGTTGCTAAGTCCATTAAAAGGGCAATTAATCATTTTACTTGTTTAATTATCTGAGAAAAGGATGAGCATGATTAGTTTTCAAAGATGTGGTTTATATGTTAGTATTTTAAATGTATGTAATTATAGGCCTACTGGATTAAATCCTGAACGCAGCGGTAGCCATGCTCAGAGTGGAGACTGGGAACTCTGCAGGTGGGTGTGTCTGAGGAATGGCAGAGTAGGAGAAGGTAACTCGGGTGACGGTGGAGCGATCTGAAAGAAAACACGAACCCAGAGTAGTTTTTCTCATGTGCTGCTCTAATGTCCTGGTCAAGCCATACAGTTTTCACTGTCCTATGCCTTTTTATTCATCTAATTTACAGTCATAGAAGTAGTAGTTAAGAAAGTTTAGAAACAGAAAAAAGTGTCACTTATAACCCTGTCTTGTGAAAACAGCCCACTGTTCTGACTTGAGTAAATTTTATGGTCCTTTATACTGTACAGTGAAGTCACTATTCAGTACCTGGTCAGATAACATCTTAACCTAAATTTATTTTTCCCATCTTGCTTCATCGTGACTCTCATCTTTAATGGCTGCCTGATATGATATTAACCGGATGCGTCTGCTCCTGGTTGGTGGACATTATTATTTTTGTTTCCCCCAGTTATCTCAGCATTACAAATGCAAAGTCTGGAGGAACATTTAAATTGAGAGAGCTTTTTCTATATTTTGCATTATTTCTCATAGGATCGATACATAGAAGTGGCATCACTAGGTCAAAGGATATGAATATTTTTATGTCTTTTGAAACATGTTGCCAAATTGCATTCTGGAAGGGATGTATGTACCGATAATGCCACTGATATGGATGGAGGATATTGGTTTCTTTTCCTCTTGGTCTCGTTGGAAAATATCATTTATGTTTTGTTGATTGAATGGACAAAACACTGCCTCATTATTGTTTTAATATGAATTTCTTTAATTACTAAAGTGATAATCTGTTGCTAATGTTTGTTTGTAAGTGATTATCCCTGTTACATAAATTATCTCCATATTCCCTCTGCCTCAGGGTTTTCACTTGTTCATGTTCTTTATATTTTAGGCATGTTAACTCTGTCATGCTTATAATAAATATACCTTAAGTCTCCTCACTGGCCTTACTTTAGTGACTCTTTTTACATATGTAACTTTAATTTATAATTTTACGTAGTCAGAATTGTTGATCTGCTTCTGTATTATTATTTCTATTACATTTACAAATAGAAGGTCTTTTCCTTTTGTAGGATTTCCATCTAGTTTTTCTAGTGTTTATTCCTTTTTTTAATCCCTTTATATCTGTTCTTCAGTCAAATGACCCTCACACTGACAGAGATGTTGTAGGCCCTGAAAATACTGAATAGCCATGAATTGTCATTATACTTATTTCTAGAATACGAACCAGATACTGATTTGCTAGAAACAAATATAACTAAAGCATGTTATAAATTCACAAACAAGAATAATATCTATGAAGACTTTTTTAAAAAGTTACCAAACTAAAGAGCCTGTTCTTTAATTAGTGTTTTCTGATACTAGTCCTAAATACTGATTTTAGTTTGTCTGTCTCAAGAAGATTTTTTAGAAAGTTGTATAAATTGAGTGAAGTATATACATTAAGTTAAATTCAAGTTGAATTTGAAAAGGGTTGGTTTTTGGAAGCGAAGTATTTTCAAGCAGCTCGTGGAACCTGGACACATGGAGTTCGATAATCTCTCCTTCAGATCGGCTGCACCCCATGTGTTGTCCCTGCACTGGGCACGGCTCTAAGTAGATTTTTTTTTAAATTACCAAGTACTTATCCCCAAATTGAACAGCTTATATTTCCCCAATTATTTGCAGTGCTTCTTTTAAAACTCTTATCTGAAGTCATTTTAAGATCTGTTTCTGGTTTGTTTATTCGTATTTATTTTTCTATAGGCCCACACTGGGTTAGTTATAATACCCTTTCAATTACTTTAAGAATTATATACCATAAGAGAGAGTTTAAAAATTGATTCCTATATTTTGTGTAAGGATGGAGTTTGATTATATACTTGGTGCATAGCAGTTGTTTTGCAGCTTTCCTGACATAAACCTTTTTATTTTCAATCAGGAAAAAAATAATCCAAGAAGAGTTTGGGTTCAGTGATTAGCCAATAATTCTGATCTTTTAGGGATGCGCCTGGGGCTCCCAGCTTTGTGAAATAGAGCATATCCTGAAGTTTGCTTTGTCATCGCTCTATTAAACTATCAAAACATTCAAATTCTGCATTTTGAGCACTATTTACGCCTGAACAAATTTGCAAGTTTCAAGGTCACTAACTGATTATATTTATTATTATTTACCAAATTCAGCCATCTTAATTGATATAATGGAGCTTGTGGCAGCACAGAAAACCCAGTCTAGGAAATGAAAAAAGGCATTTGGACAATGTTGGTTTGAAATTTATTCATATGTTAATTAAATAAATATGCATGGAATTTCTCCTGCGGCCCTGACATGGATCCAGACACTGGGGTTGAAGCAGGTAATAGCAAAGACAGGATGATTTTCTTAGGGAGCTTTTATTCCAGTGGTGAGATAGGCAGTAAATACATACACAACAGTGTGTGAAGTGAATGAGGTAGTGACAAGCACTATGAAAAAAAAAAAAATACCCATGGCAGGGAAAGGGGATAGAAAGTGACCAGTGTGGGGGGTGGGGTGGGATCAGTGCTGCTTTAAGTAGGGGTGGTCTCTGAGGA
This sequence comes from Tonatia bakeri, assembly GCA_004024845.1. Taxonomy (NCBI): domain Eukaryota; kingdom Metazoa; phylum Chordata; class Mammalia; order Chiroptera; family Phyllostomidae; genus Tonatia; species Tonatia bakeri. Next base: position 134,882 of record PVIA01002232.1, on the reverse strand, counting down.
GGTGACCTTCTGGAGAAGAAGAGTTCCACAGAGAGATACCAGTGAGTGTGACACCCTCAAGCAGGAGGGTGCTAGGATGCATTCCTCCATTCCCTTGAAAAGCAGATTTTCTTTTTAGATTTATTTGCAGACACCCTGTCCCACAGACCTCAAATGGGGAAAGAGATCCATCAGTACTTTCTGATCTTACCCTGGCTCCAGGTGGCCCCCAGGAGCCTAGGTGATGTCTGACCAGGCAGAAGGGCCAAGGGTCATCCAGTTTCTCACCAGCACCCCTCCCCCACCCCACCCTCACCAAGCTCTAGTTCTGCTGTGCTGACTCTGAATCTGATGTTTGGAGCCCGGCTGGAATATTTGCCTAGGCTCCTGTCTTCCCTGATGGCTGGCTCAGGGGTCTTGCATGACCTACATCATGTGTTTGACCCTTTCCATGCAGTTAGATCCCTCAGTTTAGAATGCCCACCCCTTTAGGCAAAAGCACCAGCCATGCCTAAGCTGTTATTTGCTCCGAAAAACCGCACATTAATTCACGAGTCACTCACTAAATTGCCATGCAATAAAGTGATTCTCTCTTCACATTCTTTTCTGCCTTCCTTTTACATAGGAAAAAATCCAAGATATGACAGTTTTAATGTCTTGCTCCCAGCCATAGCCGGAGGAGCCAGATGGGATGACTATGTTTTAGAAATGGTCGCCTGTGCGTGTCCTGGCTCACTGGGTTGGCCTCTGAGTGGACTGGGTTGGATTCCTGCTGTATAAGCTCTTTGATCTTCAGTTTCCTTTTCTCTGCAGTAGGAATGATGGAGACACCTATCTACCTATTAGGTATTACTGTGAATGTTAGTTAAGTGAGATAATGCATTTATAGGGAAATGTGCCTGACATGTGAAATATTCAATAAGTAAAGCACTTCTTACTAGCATTGGTGCTACTGCTGCTGTTACCTTTGCCATTATTCTTCCCTTTTATATAAATCTTTAGACGTTTGCTGTATGAACAGCTAACTTGTAACATTTCTGAAGTAAATAAGAATAGGCAAATTATAAAAGCGATCACGTTTCACAAATAGTTTGCATAATTACTGAATTTATTATACATTTTATCTGTACAAATAAACCCAGTCATGTGAATTAATAAACTTTCACATTTTATATTACATATACAAAATATTTGCTGAATTATTTTTCCACCCAACTTCATGATATTGTGAATGACTCTAATATGAGTTATGCTTGTTACAATTGTATCATCCACTCAGTAAATGGCAATCAGGTTATATCCTAAAACTTTTTGATTTTTTAATTGTTTTCTAGTGCTTTGTTTAGATACAGCCGACATACAACGTGGGGCAAGTTCAGAGCATGCAGTGTGTAGATTCGATACATTTCTATATCACAAAATTGTAACCACCACAGCATTAGCCAGCCTCTCCATCCTAGCTTCATAATTGCCATTCCTTTTCTTGTGGCCAAAATATTGAAGATGTAGTCTCTTAGCAACATTAAAGTATATCATACAGTATTAGCTAAAATCAACATGCTTATAGCCTGAATTTTGGTTATGATATCTAGAGGATAATGAGAATTTTTATGTAACACCTCCTGAAGTGATAAATGAATAAGTGGGAATAATTAATGCTATCATTTTCAATAGCTATCTCCATTTACTGGACTCAATCATTTCTCCATCTTTCTGCCTGTCACTTACTGTGTATCAGGCTTAGATCTTCAGAAGTAGCTATGCCTAAGTTTCAAAAGTCACATGTTCAGATCAATGTTAATAACCTCTTAGGAGCTCAGAGGTAGTAGAATACTTTATAGTAAGATTGTTTAGCGCGATCTTCCTGTATAGTAAGTCAGAGGAGAAAACCTGTAAACTTGCTACCTCAGCCTTTACCTGCCCCCCCCCCCCCCCCAGCGTCCTTCTTGCGCACTGGGAGACGTGTGACTGTGGACGTGCTGCCGCTGCCGTTGCCGTTGAGATTTCTGCGGCTCACACAGAAACTGTCAAGTCAGTTGTATTACTGATTTGTTTTTAACATGAGCAAAGTAAGAATACAAAAGATAATGTCTTTTACTTGATGCAGCACTCTGGATAACGAACAGTGGATATTAAATTCATCAGAGTACTAATATAAAGTGAAGAGTTGGATTCCTTCTCATTTAAGATTTTTTCTGTTCTTTGTTGTGCAGTGTGGGTCATGGCACAGTGCACGGGGAAAGAAAGGAAGCCCCAGGCCATCCAAAAAAGGGAGAGAATGACAGCGATAACTTCAATTTAGAGAAATATCAAATATCCAGCCTCCGTCAGGCATGATTATTTTTACAGTTGAAAGGTTTCATATTTAAAGTAATCCTCTTTGTGAAGTCTTGTGATCCTGCAACGCGACCATAAACTTAATCAAAATCACTCTGTTAACAAAGCTCACGTGGTGGGTGCAAACACTGGTTAATTTTCTGTTTCACAGACTTGCAGGGCATGGTGGGCCTGTGCAGTCAGGCATTGGAGAAATGTGTGGCTGTTTGGTAATCACCGTAATTGACTTTCCCTCTTCCTTGTAATTCATTGCCTATTTTCCCCATAATTTTCAAATTGTGAAGTGTTATCTGATGAAAGACATGATGGCTTTAGCCGCCACCGAACTCACATGTGATTTTTTTGTTGTTGTTGTTCTGTTTTCATGATTACATAAACACACTGTTACTGTCAGATTTCACTATGTCTTGGAGGATTTTTCTCAAAGCAATTCTCCATGAAGGAAAATTAAAGGTGTACTAGAAGATTTGGGGGTTGCTGGATCAATGAATATCATTTTATATAATATTTTCATTTCAGAAAGCTTTAATACATTCAGGAACTGTCTTAGTAGTCATCAGGCGTATGTGTATTAATATATTTATGTGAAATACATATACATACATGAGTATGTATTCTAAATAGATACATATTTCAGTCACCAGCTACCATTTACATTCACTGCACATTATTAGCTCACAGAAAGATTGCAAACACTTTCTGTTATTGGTTTTTATCTGTGATGCTGTTTGAATGATTTTACTGGACACTACTAAGTAGGAAATAGATACAAGTAAATTACAACTTGTATCCATTTACAACTGTCAAAAAGCACTAAAGAAAATAGAATGTGGACTTTGTAACACATTGCTATTTGAAAGCAATTTTTGCTAAATTAGTATATGTAAATGGTCTTTACTAAGGGAAACTTCCGTTGATGTTTTATAGTGTTCGTAATACAGTTGACTCATAAAAGAAATACAGCAAAGCCTTTTCATTCTGACTGACTGAAGGAGACATATATTGTATGAATTTTGGGGGTGAATATTTGGAGGTGATGTGTCTGATTCAGAACTTTTGAGTTTACCTTTAAAGAGATTTAGTGCGTATTGGTAAGTTTAGCAAACTTTAATATAGCTCATCTTGTAATTTCCCTTACTATCTGAAATGACTTGTTTTACTGAATTAGATGGAGGTTTTTCTTTTTAATTGCATGCGAACTTCATAATCTCCACTCCAGCCTCTAAACATCTTTATATATAACAGGCCCAGCATCGCCTCCTACTGGTCTCATGGGTGCAAGCCAAGGGCACTTGGATACAGAGTAAGCTAGATTGTTTTAATATTTTAACTAACTCAGAGTTAAACATTTCTTGACATTCTCCTAGGATTCAGTAGGTAAACCCAACAATGATGATGATCAGAAATGGGAACATGTGCAACAAGTGCGTGATTCAGTTCATAAATATTTTGGAGGGGAGTCTCTGGCAGAAACCACTCCCTTCCTCTGCTTCTTATTCTCAAGTATCAGAAACAAACAAAACCATTTTCTTTTTGAGTGTTTAATGGCTTAAAACTGGGCTCACCTGGCTTGTGACATATTCGTTGAGTTTAATAAGCAGGGTCTGTAGCTTTGCCTCCCTCCCTCCCCTCTTCCTTTTTCCCCTCTCTGCCTTCTTTCCTTCTTCCCATATGGAAAATAGCCTGTGATTGCAATGACCCCATCCAGAGCTCCAGTGAGAGGGAATGAAATTCAGCAAACTTTGTGAAGCTGTGCACACACGCCCCTCTCACAGTGCAGTTGTGCCTTCAGGCTCCTTCCCAAATGCTGCTTCCCTCAGGGGAGTTGGTGTGGGTCTAGTCTCTACGCTAATGCTGTTCATCTCCTTCCATCTTTTTGGGGGGCGTGGTGTGGACTCTGGGTGGATGTGGAGGGCCAGTTAACACAATTGGGGACACGATCGACTTTGTGACGGAGCATTTGCCTTTCAACCGTGTAGCAATGTAGTACAGAACACAGACACATTTCTAAAATGTGATTATAACCTGGCTTACAGATGTGAACTGTGAACATAAAACAGGTCAAATGCTTATAAAAATGTATTTCTTTCCAAAACTCAATTTCAAAGAGCAGGAAAATTTATTTTGGACCACCTTGTACCTTGTTTGTGGGAGGTGAGTAAAAAAATATGCTTAAGTGCTACCCATAGATTGGTATTGATTAGGTGGGTGTCTTTTAATATTTAGGAAGATATTACAGAAAAAGTCTACTTTGCCCACCCTCTTGACCCTTCTTTATACTCATATACTAGCCAATCGGTAGGTATTTTCTTAGTTACGATGAATCTGTAGTGAAAAACAAAATAAAACAAGGAATTGTAAGTCATTAAAATATAGTGGCAGCGTGTTATTTGCAACTTACTGTCATTTTGTGTTCCTGTGTTATTGTTAACATTTTCTGTGAAAACACAGAGTTGAACTTCAGACAACAAAGGCCTGATGTGAATGAGGTTGGCAATTATTCAGTTCAAGGCAATTTAATATCACCTAGATAGCATGCCCTGTCCATGTGCCAGGATTGCTGTGAAGATCAATTAAAATAACACCCCCAACGTGCTGAACCCAATGCTTGACACACAGTAAATGTTCAATAAATATTAGTTTTATTATTATTATCCGCACACAGTTCCTAGGGCTGATTGCGTCACTACTAAACCCTATGGAACTTGGTAAACAATTAAACTGCCTGTACCTCAGTGCTCTTGTGTGCAAACTGTAGGGGTTGGATTCAATGCTATAAAATGTCCCTGCTAAACCACAAATTTTCTAAGTTCATGTCTTCCTGTGGAGCTGGGTCACCAAAGTTATTTAGAAAAAAAAAAAACTAGTTACTGTGTTTTCTGAAGCATATTTATTATTAAAACTATAGACATTATAATAAATGCTAATATTATTTACTGAGAAATCTTTACTAAGACATAACTAATAATTAATCAATTATAGAAAATAACTTTATATTGGGAAACTAATGTAACAGTATACCCTGGTGGGGTTTTGGGATTTCTTAAGCAGTGATTTCAGCACTATGTTTATTCTTTCCCCAAGTTAATGGACAAGTTCTACAACTTCCATAGAAACATGTGGTATTAATTCTGTAGCAGCTATTTACATTCCACAGTAACTGGGTATTTGATTGTCCAATCATATGACTAACATACTCAGATTTAAACATAATTATTTAAATACTATCAGCTTTAAAGAATATGTCCTTTGAAGAGAGAAATTATTCTCTTTCTATAAGTCCTGTGTACTTCATAATCATTGCATAAAGTCCCTCATCCGTGGATTTTGCAACCAATAGACTTTCATGGAATATGCTTCCTTTTTTGATAATTGACTTACTAGTAACACAGATCAAACAGTGCCCAACACATATTGAATGTATTATAATTATCTTACTATTTTGAGGATGGTGATAAATGCCAATTAATATGCTTGCGACATAATACAGTAATTACAAAAAGGTAGATTTCTCAATAAAAATTCTCTTCCATATAAATTCAGGCCTATTTTATTTTATTTATTTAATTTTTGTTTTCTGTTTTAAAAAATTATTTCTGTTTTTCACCTATAGTTATATACAATATTATATTACTTTCAGATGGACACCCCAGTGATTAGACATTATATAACTTTTTAAGTGATCTTCCTGATAACTCTAGTACCTATCTGTTACCATATATACTTACTAGAATATATTTGACTAACTTCCCTGTGTTGTACTGTGTATTGCCATGTCAATTCTGTAGCAACTGATTTGTACTTTTTACCCATTTTTCACCTTTTCACCCATTTCTCCAATCCCCCTCCCATCTGGCAACTGTCAAAAAGTTCTGTATATAATCTGTTTCTGTTCTGCTTGTTTGTTTATTTTGCTTTTTTTTAGATTCAATATTGATATATGCATATTGCATTTTATCATTCATATTTTTATTTATTTTCTCTTTGTCTTGAAGAAGACCCTTTAACATTTCATGTAATACTGGACTGATAGTCATGAACTTCTTTAGCTTTTTCTTGTCTGGGAAGCTGTTTCTCTATCCCTGGTTCTAAATGATAACCTTACTGAGTAGAGAAATCTTAGTTGTAGGTCTTGGCTTTTCATCATTTTAAATATTTCTTGCCACTCCCTTCTTTCTAGCCTGCGAAGTTTTGCTTGAGAAATCAGCAGACAGTCCTATGGAAGCTCTCTTGTAGATAACTAACTACTTTTCTTTTGCTGCTTTTAAGATTCTCTCTTGGTTTTTAATCTTCTGCATTTTAACTACGACATGTCTTTGTGTGGACCTCTTCGGGTTCATCTTGTCTGAAACTCTGTGCTCCCCGTACTTGCATGTCTATTTCTTTCCCCAGGTTAGGGAAGTTTTCTGTCATTATTTTTTCAAATAGGTTTTCAATTCCTTGCTCTCTTCTCCTTCTGGCACCCCCATGATGAGAATATTGGTATGCCTGAAGTTGTCTCAGAGGCTCCTTAACTATCATCATTTTTTTTTATTCTTTTTTTTTCTTTTACCATTCTAATAGGGTGTTTTTTTACATCCTCATATTCCAAATTGCTGGCTTGATTCTTGGTTTATTCTACTTTATTGTTGATTCCTGTAAATAATTCTTCATTTCAGTTAGTGTGTCCTTCATTTCTGATTGAATTTTTTTTATGCTGTTGAAGTTCTCACTAAGTTCATTGAGCATCCTTATAGTGAGTTTTTTGAACTCTGCATCTGATAGATTGCTTGTCTCTATTTTGTTTAGTTCTTTTTCTGGAGTATTTTTCTGTTCTTCACTTGTGACATGTTTCTTGTTTCCTCATTTTGGCAGCCTCCTCATGTTTTTTTTTTTTTATTATTATTATTATTAGGTAGACCTGCTACGTCTTCCAGCCTGAGTGGGGTGGCCTTGTATAGTAGGTGTACAATAGGGCCCAGTGGCACAGCCTTCCTGTTCACCAGAACTGGGCACTCCAGGTGTGCTCTACCCCTCCCCATCTCCGCTGTACCCATGAATCATCCAAGGAGGGAGGGGGACTAAGTATTATCTGAGCCTGTAGATCAAAGGTGTGGTTCCCATGGGAATAAAATGTTTGAGAATCTTAGGAATGTAAAGCTATGTGGGAAGGGATGGAATCACTCAGAGAGTCAGTGGGACACTAAGTTTTTAGGGGTCAAGGCAAAGCTGAAAGTTCTAAGGAGCCCTAGGAAGTATAGCCCGTGCGGTAGGAAGAAAACCATGGTAGTATGGCAAGTGTAACACCAAGAGAGAAGAGGAGGCTGGGAGGAGCAGGCTGTTATGTTTAACAAGATGAAAGTAGAACACTGAGCATTATATAATCTAACTGGAGTATTTATTTGTTCTTTCTTAAGTGGTAGGAAACATTGGAAGATTTCTTACATAGGACTGATCTGACCAGAAATTTATTTTAGAAAGATTGCAGTGTGGGTTGTGTGAATGTTGAATTTAGTTGAGAGGGGAACAGAAGTCTGTTCATTCTTTCTGCATTCTAACCTGTTACATTGCCTTATCTTAAGGTAAAGTGACTGCAGCTTGTGTAGTGGTTTGGGAGATGGAGACTTTAACAGAACAGATTCAAGTTCTCTTCTCTTGCCACCTGTGGGACTTTGGGCATGTTGCTGAACCTCTGTGAACTTTGGTTTCGTTGTGTGTAGCTTATGAATAAATGTAATATCATCTGCCCCCCAAAGAGGGTTATAAGGACTCATGCATCATACAAATAAATGCCCAATAGTATCATTTACTATTGTTGGTGGTGGCGAGAATAGCCCCAGGTGTTAGACCAAATGTGGTCAAACCTGACTTTGGTTCAGCAACTTTAGTACTTGAGTTCAGGCTAGGAAAGAATTTAGAACCAAGACTCAAACTGTAAGAGAAAGTTTATTTAGAAAGTCGCAGAGGTTGAAGAAGTGAGCCATAGAAGCAGTGGGTTCAGGAAACAAATTACAGAGGCAAGAGAAAAGGTCCTCGGAGCTGAGGAGAGAAGAAGCTAAAGGCGATGGGCCTGAGGGGCAGAAGAGGAGGGAGGGGGGAGGAAAAAGAAGGGGCAGCTGCCAACAGGGAGAGAGCACTGGGTCTTCTGTCTTAAGAGCTTTTAAGGGCGGGCATTTAGGTGAAGTTCCAGGTAGGATCTCAGTAGAATAGTCATCAGCTTTTCAGGTGTGTCCTTTCAGGGTTTCAGTCTCCACTGATTGGCTGGCACCAGGGCAGGGGTCATTAGTTACTGTAGCTGGTCCTGAGGTGGTGGTGGGAGCGGGCATTGCTTGTCTAGTTTTGCTGCTTTTCTGGGCCTGGAGCCAAAACACAACTGAGGCCTAGATGTTATCTAAGAGGTTAATGCCTAAGAGAGTGGTTGTACAAAGGCTTGTATGTGGGTCCTAGAGGCTATTCCCCTGCACCTTGTTCCTCCTCTCAGGGGGCCTGTCACATGCCCAGCAACATGTCAGGGGAGGAAAGGGCAGGGGAGGGTCTGAACCCTGTGATGCTAGAGGAGGAAAGGTCACCATCTGGTCGAGGTCCTAGTTTTCCCAGTTTTGCCTGTTGCTAGGCATGAGGGCTTTCCACCCTGGTGACCTTCGGTACCTGGTCCATCGTCCTTGCTGTGCTCACGTCTAACTGCCTACCACAGTATCACTTATTGTTATCATTGATGCTGCATTTGTAAACACATGCATGCCTTTTTGAGTGATTGTATGTCAGTAAACCATCATGATTTACCCTTCTCTTGTGGTAGTATTCCAACATTACTCTTCAACAACCATGTTCTTAACCTTGCACCCAAGGTATAAACATAGCAATTGTACTCTCTCCCAGAGAATTTCCAAATTGTCTTGAGTGCCTGGCTGTGCACAATTTAAAGTGCACTTTCTCTGCCAGAACATATGTTTGTATTGGTTCACACTTTGACATTTTATTCCCAGTTCTCATAGCCTTTGATTTCCAAGTCTATGTTTGCTTTTAAAGCAGTTAGAGTACTAGGACCCTGGCTAACGAAGACGTTACTAGGGCATGGATGAATGTTTCAAGGGCAAAAGTCAAAGAGAACAGATGTCCTATATTGTTGTAAAAATTGGCAGTGACTTAACTTGGCACCGAATAAAAACATAACGGGGGTGTAGCCCCTTGTACATTAAGGAATAATGGAAGCTGGAAAATGCTGACCAAGCAAAATGAAAGAAAACAAAAACAACTGAAAAACATCTTTTCCACTTTTACAGTGACCTTTATGTTTCCTAAGGGGTGGAAACAAATCCTGTAGCTCATGTGAGCATAGAATATATAAAGACTGTTATCTTGTTTCCCTTAGGAGACTCAGGGAAATATAGAACATGTTTGAGGATGATATATATCTCTGTGGGAATTTGTCATATGATTTGTTAATGATTTTTCAATAACTATTAGTCATTATTTTGCAAAAGAAATCCATTTTATTTTAAGATTAATGATGGGAAAATTTATTCTCCAATACTCTTTAAAAAGAGCCCAGTATACTGATTATTGAATATCTGACACATTCATTAGGAAAATTTTGTTAATGACAAATAGTAATAAATGTAAACTATCCAAATAAAAGTGGTCATAGAGATTTCCTTTAAAATGGTATATCCCTAATTGATATTTAGTTCTTAAAACAAGAATACCAGTGTCTAAAATATCTTACTCGAGATTAAGTCATCATTTGAAATCAATTTTGAAATTAATTCAGATAGCACAGTGACCTATAGGACTGATTATAAGTATATTGATAAAGATATTAAAATAGTAGCGTTGGCTGTGATCCAAATACCAGATACCAAATTCAGATTCCAAAATGAGCGACACATTTAAAAAACTATTGGAAAGTAGTTTTAGGGCTGGGCTTTAAGGAGAGGATTCATGAAGACAATTTTTTTTTGATAGGAGTGATTCTGTAAGGTGCCTTTTCTTCCACCTTGACTAAGCCAGTTTGGAAAGAAACTTTCAGTGGAGCATCATTAGAACTTGACGTACTTCCTGAAGTTGAAGGGAACTAGTGGATCAGTGTCCTTATTCCTGCTTAGAAAATCTGAAAGGGATAAGAACGAACCTGCTAGCCGTTTACCACCAAGTGGACAAAAGAAGAGGTGACTGCATGAGGATGAACCTCCCTCCATTTGCGCTTCTTGGGGACAGCATACAGGCCATCTATAAGAGGGACCTGAGGCCCTCTGGGACCCTCTTCAGATTGCTGCTAAGAGAAAACAAACCTCCATAGAAATTACTCCAGATTCAAGGGGCTGTGGAGAGAGTCAGTGATGGCTGGGGGAGAGTAAAGCACCCACATTAAGTAGAGCAGGTGACAAGCTAGCTCCCAGGATGAGTGCCTTGTGAAGAAACATGAATGTATGAATGTACTAATGGGCTGGGGAGGGGAGAGAGAGACAGAGGGAGAGAGAGAAAGAGAGAATTAGCCAGACCCAGAGAACGTGGTCAGCTACCAACTGCAGTCAACACAAGAAGTTTCTTACCGACACAATTAAGTTTCCTCCTTTTCATCATTTTACCCATGTGGTTCAGAAGATGAAGCGAACTGTTGGAGGAGTGGAGGATTTGGACAGGGTCAAAAAGGAGTAGACGGGATAGGTCCAGGTGTTTTTCTGTTGGATGCTGGTCTATAGTGGACTGACCTGGGAAAAGGATGTAGCTTTGACCAGAATGTTTAAATCATGGCTAACATGTTTATCTGAGTCCTGTAATTTCTGAATTGAGACTGCGTGTGGTGATGGAAAGGGATTGTTGGTCATTGTATTATTCATCGGTTAGGAAAGTATTAATAATTGGACTGCTTGAATTTTTATAGAAGGGGCAGAGAAAAACTTTCCCCCATTGAGTAAATTTTGAAGGGATGGTGGAAGGTAAAATAAAGACATTCTGTGACTATACTCCAAATAATGCAGCATGGATCCAGAGACTTACATACATACAAAAAATGTGTGCCTGCAGTGTTTAGTCTACATGTATTTTAACTTCAAGGAGTCGTTCACTGAGAATAGAATTTTTTATTTAAATTCTGACATTTTCTAATTAGCTAATGAATATGATCTTGTTATGTTATAGTAATGAGTATACAGTCATGCTCTGCATAACGATGTTTGTGTTAGTGATGTACCAGATATATGGAGGTGGGCCCACAATATTATAAGGGAGCTTAGAAATTCTTATTTCCTAGTGACATCACAGCCATCCTAATGTCGTAGTGCGACAGATTACTTGTGGATTTGTGGTGATGCTGGTGTAAATAAACTGACTGTGCTGTCAGGCACATGAAAGCATGGCATATACAGTTATGTACGGTTCATAAAACTTGATTATGATAGACAGCTATCTTATTGGTTTATGTATTTACTCAATTATACCTTTTATCATTATTTTAGAGCATATTTCTACTTATTACTTAATTTATTTGTGTCTCGGTTTCCACATCTGTACAATGAACATAGTAACCTGCTATAATGCACCTGCATTATAGGAGGTTGTATTAAATATACATACATATAAAATATATTGAAATATAATTATAAAATATAGAATGTATTAGCAAATATTCATAATAATCTCTTGTTAAGTATGTTGATTTATATCTTTTTTCTGTTAATACAAAGAGAGAGACTGAAATTTCAGAATATCTAAAATGTTTCCTCAAAAGCTGTGAAATGTCCACTTTCAAGATCTTGAAGCAAGGGCACTCAGCACAATTGTTGAGGGATTGACGATTGTCATTGTCACACTTTTATAATGAGCTGGCTTCCAGAGTGCACTGTCGTGTGGACAAGAAGCACAAGGTGAGTCCACATGCGGTTGTCTCATTTTATGCTCTCTTGGTTGTGTGACAGGTGAGGGAATCGTCTGGAAACCCCAGCTACTGAGAACTTCACAGTCATGTCACAAAGGAATCTGGCCTTAACTAAAAATATCCTAGATGATTTTATTGAAAACAGTTAAAATATAAAGTAGGGGGTTAACAGGTATTGCAAGTTTCCCAAATAGCTTTTATATTAGAGAGCTGTATTGATATAAAATGTAAATTAACATACTAATGGTAAAGTAGATCAGCAAAAATATATATAAAATGTTCTATTGGAGACTTTACTCAAATACAGAACACACAGAGATCTGAATCCAGAATATTTCTTGTGTCTCTCTATTTTCACTTTGATTGTCATCGGTATCTAAAATAGGTGGTAACTAAATTCAGGGTGGGGCAAAGGAAGGTTTACAGTTGTTCATATAAAAATAATACAATAGTTAGTAATAACACAAGAATAAACTCTGTTTTTTGTGTACTCACAACTGTAAACCTACTTTTGTCTTACCCTGTATGTATTCAATGAATGAATGAATGAATGAATGGATGGATACTTCTAAATTTCAGCCCAGGACAATGTCTTATTCAACATATTTTCTCAGTACCTAGCACAGTTGAAAAACTAAAAAGAAAAAGCAAAGGAAAAAGAAAGATTTTTATATATTCTTTTTTATTCAAACAGTCAAATGTGTGATAAATTTAGATGAACAGTAACTTTCTAATTAGCAATGGAATGGTCAGGACTCAGAAAGCTTGGTGTTTTATACATCTTTTATTTCTAACAAGGTTAAGGATAGTCAGTTCTGTCTTTTTATTTTTAAGGTTCAGCTCTTGTTGAACTATCAGTTCCTAGCATTTTGTGTCTTGTTCTGGTATAGTGATATTTTATATTTAACACAGTAGTCAAACATTGCAATTAGTGGGCTATGTCCTTTCCCTCATATTCTTCTAAGTGAAAACAGGGGAACTCTTCAGAAGTAACTGTTTAAATCTGTTTTGAGAGCAAGCAACACTGTTTTTAGAATGGCTGCATTCATATTGCTATAAAAATGGCCAAATGTATCCCTGGAAAGTAAAATCTCAAGTATCCAAACCAAATTAACAATTTGTCTAAAATTTTGTAGATGTCATAAATGTTATATGAGCAATAATTAATTATATATATGTATCTTAGTGATGTTATAGGGAGCATATGTGATTATTTAGTCTATTTGTAGGGCAAATTAGTGGAATGACAATTCAGCGGTTTTATTGGCTGGGTACTCTTGGCAGATTACTTCATGTCTCTGAACCTCAGTTTTCTCATTTGTTAAAAGAGAATAGCCACATCAAGCCTCAAAATTATTGTGAGAACTGAAGGTGTATATATGTGTGTTGTATATTACATATATGATAATAGATGTAGACTTACATATTAACAATGAAGAGAAAAGTGCTAGGACAATACCAGACCTATGATAGTCGCTTACTAAATGGTTGCTCTTAAAGTTATTATAAAAGATAGCATTATAAATAAGTGAGTTATTAAATGTAATAAGCTACATTTTCTCCCCTATTATCTCCCTGCATATCTCTGGAACTGCAGAGAGAATCAAATAAGGCCAGGTGTAGAATATACATTATAAATTTTCAAGTGGCCACACAAGTGCTATCATGGTTTAGTATTAGGTGTATAATTTTATGTTTAAAGATAAAACCAATTAAAGTGATATTTTCCAAAGTTTTAGATTAACATTTTTGGTTACTGATATCAAAAGCCTAGAAATGAAAATGGACAGTCTTAAGTTACACAGTATTTTAGATTTTCTTAACTGTAATTTAAAGCTGCAATTTATCTCAAGCTAATGTGCCTTGAAAAATATTCCCACTAAACTGTCAGGGCCTCGGATCGTGACGAGGTGATCAGCTTGGAAGAGTGATGTGTACCAAATGTATGTTTAATGGCATTAATAATGTTTGGCCTCTTAAAAGCCTATGAGCAAGTAACTTGAGTTTTATTTGGTCCAACATCTTATCTTGGTTATTATATTCTACCTAGTCACAGTTGCCAAGTGCTTTGGAGCCAAGTCTGATGATCAGAAATCTTGAAGTTCTACCACTGAGTCCAGGACAATGACAAGGCCTATTTGAAATTAAAGATGGATATTAGTGAAGAGGCTGGACCCATGTGCTAGCTACTTTCATAATCAGTTTTCTTGTTGAACATCTTAAGAATTCTACCATTTATATTCTATGAAAGTAACATAAGGTGTATTTTCTACAAACATGAAGTATAGGATGAGGGCACAGAACGGTGTTTAGTATTTCTGAATAAAATAAAATGTAGGAATATGGACAATTTATTCAACACAGTAACGTAGTATTTTATTGTAAAATCCATCAGCTCATCAGTGTCAAATTATTAACTTTACTAAAGCTTTTCACTCGAGAGTTTCTGTTTTACTTTTAATGGGTAAACTTACGTGAGATATGTCTCATAGAAATGGAGTCACCCTAGTGTGAAACCGTGTCGCAGACATATGACAGCCTTCGAATTTAAGGCTGTAATCAATACTGCAGCTTCATCACGCCATGCTGGAGAAAATATCCCTTGATAAAATGGATCCGTGTTGCTTCCCAGCTCTTCTGCTTGACTTCAAAATGCTAGGTGGCAAATGCCAGGATTTTTTTTTTTCTATACCTTGGGTGTTATAATATGAATGTATTTGAAGCATGGGTTTGCAAAGAAATAATAAAAGATTCAGCAAGATGCAAGAATTCTCTTGCTGTGTTCTCTAGAAGGTGGGGAAAGAATCCATTCCATTTTAGAAAGGGCAAGTACTGCCAGAGAAATTCCTTTTCTTTTTCTATTCCAAAAGGAAAGCTTCCAAGAGGCTTTATTTATTTAAAAAGACTGAACTTGACTAATTTAAGATGTTGATATGAAAGGAGTACATATTCCTCTAATTTTTGAAAGGGTTTGTGCGTTTCACCTCTCTCCAATCAGGTAACAAATGTAGTGTTAATTCAGTTGAGTTATACTTTCTATATGAGTTTGCTAACAGAACTTGACATAAAAGCCTTTGTGAAGAAGCTTGATTGGTTTGGTTACCATGGCAACATGGTTGAATGGAAGAATGATTTCCTTTAGGAACCTTTCCTAAATGCTGTTTTGTACCCTATAACAGTATCGCTGGCTTGCCATCCCTTGTGAGGATGTGAGAAAAGATCACTTCGAGGGTCAACATGGTGTCTTGTGTTTATAGATTATCCTCAGCAATCAAAAGACTGCTTGGTTCATCTCATTCTTTCCATAGCTGAACCAATTCCGTTCTTCAGTTTGCTGGGATAATAGGAGTCTTGCACACACCTTTATGTTTTGAAACGCACAAAGGAAAAGCTGGAATCTAGAGTAATGATTATATTCTATTAAGTGTATTTCCTAAAGCTAATGTCTGTTATGGATTTTTTAACTCCCCTTTTATCTTTGTTTGAAATTCTGCAATTTATCAATTATTTGTCCTGTGAGTGATGTTACTGTTTTGAGGAGACAGAAGGGTTTAACCAACAAATAGATCAGCAGGGGCTTAACTTAAAAATCCTTAGTGGTGGTGTGGTATTCTGGAATTACTCTAAACCCTAAGGCTTACATTTGAGGTTTCCTTTGTTATGGGGTAAATGTCTGCTCCATTAGCACAGCAATTGTGTACAAAAATGCATCGGATCAGTCAAGTACCACCATGGGGTGTTTTCCAGTGGTTGAACCAGGCTAATGGTTATTTCACTTGTACATTCAATATTAACAACAGTAAGGGCTATTACAGCTGCTTTTCTCATAAGCCACATATTTGTATTTTCTAAATTTTTACCCCTTTGTTTAGGTCCTTGGAATCACATACTCCAAAATAGATTTAATGGCTTTAAATAAAGAATTGTATCAACACTGTTGGTTCCAGTATTACAGTTACTTAAACATTGCTTAGAAATAATATTGTGCAGGAGGTAGGGGAAAAATAACAATATAACCTCTTACTGATATGATTACTTTAAAGACTGCAATACATCCCCTCAAACAAAATTGGTAACAAAATTGGTATGATTGTTAACGAAATTCACATACAGTAATATAAGGTGACTACATTAGAGTTACTGCTTTATTTTGATGAATAAATATTAGAATTCAAAATTTTGTAACAACTTCTAAGTGTTCATTTCAGTTTCTACACCAGTTTTTTTGTCTGAGTTACTTGACATGTCCCTGACAGTTATGGGAAAGAATCATATTTGAGTCTTACCTCATATTTATTATTGTGTATTTTGGATTGTGTGGACTACCTAGGAAAATACATATTTTTAGTAGCATGTCATCCTCTGTGACTGAAGGTAAACCAATTAGGTTTATGACGGTAGAAGCCACAGAAACATGGGTGGAAGACCAAGAAACATTGTGTCAGATGTAGTTTTCAAATGAGTACTTCACTCTACTTCATGATTCCACACTGCTCTTTCACTGCCCCTTCCCTTAGTAAAAATGAAGGGAACATTGAAAGATAAGTCCATTCCAAAAAGTGATATCACTTTTATGTGTGGGTATGACACTTCCTGTACACCAACAGAACTGCAGCTGCAAGAAAGCTGAGACTGAGTTGGTAATGTTTGAGAAAAGAATTTATTGAGAAGAGGTGATTTCAGACAAAACATATATTTGCTCTAAGTTACTATCTACTGAAATGAAAACTCTTCCCAGAAAACTACACAGAAGCACACATAAATAGAACTTCCAGTTCCATCATGGAAGCCCTCAGCTACTATTAAGGTTAAGAATTTCACTTCTAACTTTATTATTTTGTACATGTAGTGCATTCTCTTACTAGTTGTGTGTATCTATATATGAACACCACCCCTCCAGTTACTAACTCCTCTTCTTAATCATCTTCATTATTTCTGCTTACTTGGACCATTGAATACCCTACACCACAGTCGGTTTCATGATCTCCAAACCCATGCCCTCGTCTGTCCCTGTTCTTGGATGTCATCTTTCGTTTTCATTCACAGTTTCAACACACTCTGTCTTGTGTCATCCAGGAAACCCTCTCCAGGGACTTCTTCTTTCTTAATTTATTTGATGCCTTTGGCCCTGCTGATCTCACTCTTTCTGGGACATTCTTTGGGCCTCTGCTCCAGGTGGTCAGCCTTCCCTGGTTCTGCAGGTTCCTGGAACATTCCTTCTTTGGATTCTTCCCTACCTTTCCAGGCTCCCCTCTTGCCTTTAGTCAAAGCTGTTCTTCATCAAGACATCCCTGCTTAGACTTTGCCCTCTGTCCTCACTCATTCTGTGCAGTGCTTCTCCAGTTATGTGCATATAAAATTACCACCCATGCAGAAGAGGCCCTGCTCTAAATTTGTAACCTTGACTTTCTGGCTATATTGAGAGCATTAACTCTTGAGTTCTAGGACAGTGTGTATGTTTAGATTTGCATGAAACCCACTTTGCATGTGTGTAGTTTCTTTTCAGTTCTGAATCAATAAGTGTTTATTGAGTATCCATTATATGCCAGGTGATTTGCTTTGAGGATTCAAAAGGACATATAATCTATGGCCCATGACCTTTCTGAGGTTAGAAGTTTAGAGGGCAGACAAGTAAATAAATCCAATTGCAGTACAGTGTCCTGTGACAAGTAAGGCTGAAAGAACTATGAAAGCATCAAAGAGAAGTAACTAACTCAGACCAGGAGACCAGGTAAGTGGGGACAGGATCCAGAAGTCTTCCAAAGTACTGTCGTTACTGTGATTTTCAACACTCTATTGTCATTCCTATAAATTGTCTTCCTCAATGAGCAGACCATTTAGAAAGCAAAGTCTGTCTTGTTTTACAAAGTAACCCTGAAACTCAGCACAGCATCTCTTGTATATGTATTAAATGAGTAAAAGTAGCCCATTAATTGAGAAGGAACATACACTGCACCACTTCCCTGAAATGAATTGTTTGTGGCCTTTCTCAGACTTTCAAGGGCATTTTGAATTCTGATTTTCTATTCCTCCATGGCTAGTGACACGCCCTCTTCTCCTTCCCTCCCGTTCCCCAGCTCTTCCTGCTAGTCTGGTCTCCTATGCAGATTTAATGATGGTGCTAATTATTCCACGCCCAGGTAATTAATGAGAAATGCCCACCAGAGCACTGTCCAGAATTGACCACAGAGAGACCCCATTTGTTATGCTCCCTCTGAGGCTGACACTTTTCCATTGATAGCTCTTCACCAGGCATGACCTTCCTGCCTTTCATAGCTATGCAGCCAGGATCCTATTTTCTCAGTTTATTGATGATTATGTCATGAGGAACAGAATCAAAAGCTTTACTAAAATCCAAATATAAATCGTCTCTTGCTTCTTCCCCTTGATCTACTGGGCTAGTCACTCCATCAAAGGAGATTAGATTATTTTGACAGGACTTGGTCTGCACCATGCTTAGTTATTACTCAGTACTCTGTTTTCTGGAAGGTGTGTGCAGCTAGACCATAACTTTCTTTAAAAATGTACATTCAATATTAGCCAGCCTTCAAGCCCCATTCAGTCTTCCCAAGAGTTTGTAATGTTTATCACCTTGTTTTGTAATTGACTAGCTCCTGTAACAGCAGGTCAAAGGTCAACGTGCACTCAAGACTGGAAGATTGGGATGAAGTCAGTTTATTGAGCTCTCATCAAGAATTTTACACCCTCTACCTCTTTTGGTTGGTATTTCTAAAGCACTTGCTCATGTAACTTTTCAGGGTCTAGTAGGGAGTTTTATCATCAACAGTAATTATTTTATCCTTGCAACAGTGAAAATAATATGTAGGAATTGATGGGTATAAGATTACCAAAGAAGGGTTTTTAAAATTTTTCAAAGCAATTATGTAGAAACTGTATATGTATATATAAATATAAATATAAATATACACATATATATAAGGTTGGCCAAAAAGTTCATTACATTTTTTCCATACGATGGCTCTAGCAGTGCTTAGTTGTCTTTAACTTCATTTGAAACAATTTTGTTAGGTTGTATTTTGACAGCTGTCACATCAGTGTGCATTAAAAAAAAAAACTTATCAAAATTGGCGAATTTTTGTCCAGCCATTTTAATATTGAAGATGGAAGAAGATATGCAACATTTTTGGCATATTATACTTCATTATTTTAAGAAAGGTAAAAACACAATTGTCATGCAAAAAAAAGATTTGTGCAGCATATAGAGAAGGTGCTGTGACTGATGGAATGTGTCACAAGTGGTTTGCGAAGTTTCTCGGTACTATTGACATTGTAGCCAAATAATTCTTTGCTGTGGGGCTGTCTGATGCATTGGGAGATGTTCAGCAGCAGACCTGGCCTCTACCCACTAGAAGCCAATAGCAGGGGATAGCCAACATACTCAAAATATCCAAATCAATAAAGTTATTAGTGAAAATGTAGAATGTGTCTTTTATTTATGGAAAAAACCAGATAGACTCTTAGATCAACCCAAAATAAAATATATGAGTGTGAGTGTGTATGTATATATATATATATATATATAAATGTGTATATATATATATATATAATTTAAAAAATATATTACATGGCTGGATACCTTCTGAACAGCCCAATTTTAATATATATAAAAATGTGACCTGGCTGGTGTGGCTCAATGGATCAAGCACTGGCCTGAGAACCAAAGGATCACTGGTTTGATTCCCAGTCAGGGCACACACCTGGGTTGCAGGCCAGGTCCCCAGTGTGGGGTGCACAGGAGGCAACCACACATTGATGTGTCTTTCTCTTTCTCCCTCCTTTTCCCTGTAAAAAGTAAATAAATAAAAAATCTTTAAAAATTTGTTTAAAATCTATCCAGAAAGAATCTAGCCATAACTATGAAAAATAGAGACATTTTTTGAAAAAGATGGAAGATGCAAGAAACATTGTACATAGGACAGTGATGCCTCAGTCCCCTTCAAAGTAGGCACCTTGGGACCTCACACAGTTTTTCTAGTTGCCATCAGCTGCCCCATCATATTTTCCTGAATCTCTTGACTGTCTGAAATCTCTTCCCTTTGAAAGGTGAGTTTAGTTTTGAAAAAAGGCAGAAGTCGCAGGGCACCAAATCTGGGCTGTAGCGGGGCTGAGACACCTGGGTGATTTGATGTTTTGCCAAAAAACTCTGCCTGAGATGTGATGCATGAGTGGGTGTGTTGTCATGATGAAGCTGTCAATCACCAGTTGCCCATAGCCGCAGCCTTTTGAATCATCTGAATAGTTTTCACAGAGGAATGTTCAAGCTTAACACAAAATTTGATGTAGATTTGTTGCTCTATTCACTGAGTCAGTTTTAGTGCGATGGCCACACAGTATACATGCTCACTCAATGGCATCTATAGCCCCCACTGACTAGTACAGTGAAGTCATCATTGTTCATACATGTACATTCCAGTCCACTCTCTTTGGCTGCCACTGGTTACATTGATGTTGCACAAACCATTCTCGTTATAGTAGCAATGGTTGGAAATTTTCTGGACAGACCTCATATAAATACATATATAATTTATATATTATAAATGACATATATATATCATAACACATATATAACAAATATATATTTGCCAGAAATAGTGTAGCAGTTCTGTGATGCAGGACACATTTTTACTATTTTTTTCAAGAAAGTAAGTCTACTGGGCATATTTTAATTGTGTATTAGTCTCTCTCTAATAAGTACTTAGTTTTTCTGGTGCATTTGCATCACGTGTAGAAATAGGATAGAGACATTCAAGCCTGTTTTGCTATTTACATTGAGGTACCCAATCAGTTGGTTTAAGGGGATCTACTATCTTTATGGAATGTTCCAGAATCTCTCCACCAGTGTTGATCTCTGTGACTTCCGTCTGCAGATCTATCACTTAGGTCTCTGTCTTCAGGACCCAGCCAGACCAGATGTCTGTTGAAGGAAATGCTGTGAGAACATTTCAGGAAGGTACAAATACCAAGATAAAACCTGAAGGGAAAGAAGGTGAATTTCTAGGTCACCTGTAAAGAAAATTCAGTTTTTGTAGTAGATGATGATGAAATTGAATTATTACTGTTTTGTTTTTCCTGGGGAAAAGATAATTTTTCTAAACTTTTTTATTAACATGAAAAAGGACATATGTTGAGAACATAAAATTCTAACCACTGAGGCCATGTAGCTTTTGCAGGAAACAAAGTTCATCTTCATGTGTAATTAACGATGCTGAGTCATAGGGCTCCTTGAGACAGTTAAGAAATGATTGTTTTGTTCCTTAGTGACCTTAGGACTGTTTATCCTGATGGTGTTTGGGTTATAGTTGTAGCTAATAGAGCTCTCTCATATCTATTTGGTTATTCAGTCTCACGAACACTAATTAGTCTTTTATGTGGACTAATTCAGTCAGTAGGTTTTTATTGAACATCTACTTTAAACTAGATTCTGGGAATAATGAACAGGACACAGAGTCTCTCCTCAGGGTGCTCACAGTTTTAAGGGTCCATAGATTTGATCATCAATGGTGCAGTTCAGTGGTGTACTGCTGATGTTGGGGTGGGTGGAAACCTTCCTTCTAAGGGGCTTTTCTCTGGTGGATCATCAGGGAAGACATACCTCAAGTTGAAAAGCAGGTGGAGTGCATGAGCCCAACCAGGTCTGGGCCCATTAATTGTTTGACCTGCTCTATGTTTATAATTTTATTAGTTGCTGTAGTAGTTGCTTTTGGTGTCCTGCATTGTATCCCGTCACTCACCTCTGATTTCATTCCTAGTTGTGGTTCCATTGACTCTGGCTGCAGCCCGCCTCAGACACAATTGTTGCCTGGATTTCTCCCAAACAGAAGAAGCCACTTAGCACTTAATGCAGGCACAACGGTGAAGGGGGTGGGAGTTAGTGCCCCTAGGAGCAATCCTTAACTGACAGAAGACAGCAGCTAGGGGGGTTAACACCCTAGCTTTCCATCATCCACAGGGAAGATTTTGAGAACCATTCTGCATCATGTCTCTGAGGCCCCGGGACCTCACCGACCCTCCCTTCATTGGTTTTTATACCTTCCATGCCTCACTTCCCTGTCTCCTGATTCTTGGAATCATTCCCCAAATAAGCTACCTGTCTCAGCCTCTAATTTTAGAACAATCAAAACAAAACAAAACAAACATTGCCACAATTTAGAACATGGAGGGTGTCACGTAAAACTTCAGACTTCCCATTCATCTTGAAACACCAAGGACCTGGTACCCTGACAGCAGTTTCCCTGCGGCAGCAGTCACCTGGGGCTCAGGAGTGCTGCTGATTAAAATGCCGTAATCTGAGTTCCTCATTCCACCCTGAACTTCATCTGGTGAGTCTCTGTTTAAAATCCTGCTAGGTTCTGGAAGCAGGGAAGCTTGGGACCCGGATAACATTTAAATTGAGTCTTTCAAAAGAGAGCAGGCCTTGGCCAGGGAAAAAGAAGCAGGCCCTGTATGGCAAAGATAACATCATGTCAAAGCCAAGGAGGTAGGTTTATTATATCTTGTTAGGATTTTGTTCATGCGTGTATGTACACTAGTTTACCTTTTTAAAAATATATATTTATTTATTTTAGAGAGGGAGAGGAAGAGGGGAGAAAGAGAGATATTGAGATTGAAGCATTCATTTGTTGTTCCACTTATTTATGGATTCAGTGGTTGACTCTTGTATGTGTTCAGACCAGGGATTGAACCCACAACCTTAGTGTATTGAGATGAAACTCTAACCAACTGAGCTACTTGGTGGGTACAGTCTACTTTTTTCTTTTTAAAATCCATCATACTATGATAAAGAATAATCATTCAATAGAGTTATGCAATTCTGGTTTTCTATCAATTATAAAAAAATATGGCTAACAACACTGATTAATTGGGTTGTAATAAAAACAACCCTGCATTGCCCTGGCTGGTGTGGCTCAGTGGCATGAGCGCTGACCTGCGAACGAAACCGAAGGGTTGCTGGTTCGATTCGCAGTCAGGGCACATATCTGGGTTGTGGGACAAGTCCCCCATTGGGGGCACGCTAGAGGCAACCACACATTGGTGTTTCTCTCCTTTTCTCCCTCTCTTACTCTCTCTCTAAGAGTATATAAATAATATCTTTAAAAAATAAAAATTAAATTAAATTAAAAAAAAAAACGACCACAACCCTGTAGTAATAAATACCCCTTGTGTGGCAGTGAGGCATATGTTCATCATATCCATTAGGGGAGTGCTTGGGGCCCAGAGGACTGAAGAACTGGCCCACATTGTCTTACTGCACAGCTGTCATAGCAGCTCAGATAGCAGGTGATAGTTCTGCAAGAGCATGTCAAATCGGTGCCTATCTGTTATGACATCTGTTGATGGAAGCTCCCTTTTAGATTTGATCCAGACAATGACCTTGATATTCCTGGTGAAGAATAAAGGCTCACAATTATCGTTTTAAGAAGGGGAGACTTGTAGCTTGTGCCTCACACCCGTCATATCAAATTATCAGGCTGAAACTGATAATACAGTGAACACCGGTTCTCTCGACAGCAGTGTTAGATCTGCTGGATGTGTACACACATTAAAGCTGCCTGCAGCAGTATTATAAAAAGTCATTGAAATAATGTGTATTCACCATGCAGACTTTTAGGTATGCACATAGAGAAACTCTGGCTGAGGAGAGGAAATCTGTTTCAGGAAGAGAGCCTTGAGAACTAAATTTTTATATCTAAGGAGTGGGAAAACATCAGTATTTGAGCTGAGAGATTTATAAAAATTTCAGGGAGGTGCAAATGAATGGGAGACTGAGCTTTGAGAAAGATTGTCAGAATTGGATTACTAACTGACTCCATTTTAGGTCTTTATGACTTGGAGAAATATCTAAACACTGTAAACCTCAATTTTCCCACCTCCAAGACGGAAACACTAATACCTACAACTGGCGACCTTACACTGCTGCATCAGGGGATTGTAAGAAACCTGGAAATAATTTTTGGTTGGTAAAGAATTGTATAAACATAAAATGGTGGTGTTCTTTCAGTAATTTGAATATACAAACATTTTGAAAATTAAAGTGTCAAGTTCAAACAAATAGAGTTTTCAGACTTTTACTTTGTGGAGATAGATGGAGTGTAGGAAGCTGGAATGGGTATGAAGCAGAGTCAGGTTATCTGGTTTCCAGTCCAAACAATGTAACAACTAGTTTAGTTCTTTGTAAGCTTCACTGGACTGTGGATTCGGACTTACATTTCATTGTTTTGTTCCATGGCTAGGAGCTTCTTTTGCTAACCTGGCCACTTGGGCACTGCTGTTCCATCTCTCAGTGCTACTCATCTCTTTGTGTTCATAAAGTGCAAACATTCTGCTAATGAAAAAAAGTGGTACTTACTGGCACATGAAGTGTCTGGGGAGCTCCTTGAAATATGTGTTTTTAGGCTTCCTCTTTAGGGTCTGATTCAGGGGGTCCAGTCTGTGTTCTAGGAATCGAAATTTTTATAAACATCCTATTTGAATTTGAATCTTGTGGTATTTTGAAAAATATTGGTTTAGAACATTTCATGTTTTAGAAAGAGTTGGCAATGATTTAAAATGTTAGAAATGTTGTGTGCTACTTTGAATTGAGTCTACTGGTCTATGCACATTCCTGGGTTAGCTTTACATGACTACAGAGGGCCAACTGGTCGACCAGATTATTGGGTATCTCTGGCGCTTACTGTGATGCATTAAGGTTTTGTTATATATAACCTTCTTAGTTATATTTTTTCTCTGTTTCTCTGTAATAGCAAAGCAAAATAAACAATATATTACTTAAAATTCTTCTGGTATGTAAATTTTGTGTGTAGCTGGTGTGTCGTTATAGTCATGTTAGAGTAAGTAAATCCAGGATTGGCTCAATGCTTTCCCAAAAGTACTTACTGTGAAAAAAGATGGTGATGCATTGTCTGCAAGGGAGAGGGTTGTGAGGAAGGGAGGTAGCAGAAGCAGGACTGTGGCTGTTCTTGGCTATCTCTCACACCACTTTCCTTTAATTAAAGAAAACCCTTTCCTGGCTGTATGATGGCCTCCTTCACTTAATAATCCTTTTGTTCATCCAAATTCCAAATCAGGTAGAGATGTGAGCAGGATGTTGGTGAGAGAATAAGACACAAAGCCAGATGATGATGCTGGATTTAAAGCAGTTCAAGATAAGGAGTGGGATTGGGGGGGGGAAGCAACTGGGATCTTTCACTGCCTCCTGTGGAAAGCAGGTAATTTTTATTTCGTAGAGTAAATGTGTCACCAAGCACAGTTTGAAGTTTAGGTTTCTCATTTATGTAGAAATGCATATGTGCTAGAGTGAACTTGAGTATTTACTGGAATACAGATTTCATTTAGACCCATAGAGCCTCTGTGTCTCCCCATACCACTGCTGCACCTTCTGTTATGTATTTTATGAAGGAAGGTACCCCCATAAGGTAGAATGGGAAAACTGTGGCTAGGAAACAAAACTCAGTAAAGGAGCAGACCACCCTTGTTGGAATTATTTGTAAGATCAATTTCTGAAGAACTATGAAGACTTGTGTTTTATTTCATAAACTTATCTAAAAAGGGGATAAAAAAGATATGAAAGGAGCTCTGACAAAAATCCATACTAAAAAGCAAAATCCTTTAAAAAAAAAGCTATTCTAAATCTGTTAGACATTCACAAATAAAATTACCCACACAGACATCTAGCGAAACTTTCTAAATAATAGTTCAATTTTCTTCTAATGTGTAGTTGCTTTGTTTGTTTGATTATAGTGATTATAGTGTTCATTAGTGCTGACTGGGTAGGTGCAGTGGTTCATATCTCCAATAAACTGTAGTTTTCGAACGCTCACAGCTTCTATTTTCATCATTGAAACCTTACTTCCCACTCCTTTCCCTGTCAGCAGCTATTTCTTTAACATAAATATTTTTGTCACTGTAATTGTGATAGAACAAAGGCAGTTCATGGGTGCTCCTGCATGTCAGTCGTCCTCGTTACTTATGTGACAGAATTAGGTTTTTGTTTTCATCGACTAATTTCTATCTGTGCAAATATATTTCCATCACTATTGCAGTAGATCTCAGCACAGCAGCTAGATAGAGGGAGCTTGTTTGAGTACTTAATTTGAGCAAAGTGGTTTTTAAAATATGTTTTTAGTGGTAATCAAAATATCTCTTCTACCAAAGCCCTTTTAATCAGACAGAATGCATATGAAAGTGTGACTAGAACCTCAGTGTGTTAGTTAAGGAGAGCGATGATCATATCATCTTGTACGCCAGCCAAAACGCGAAATCAAAATATTGGATTGCCTTAAACATATACCATTAATTTCAGAAAGACTGTGCCAGTACTCTCATGTTATTTACTGGTAATCTCAGAGCACGCACTCTTTAAACTGTACACCTCAGAGAAGTTAATGTAAAAAAGGACAGGGTGATTTTGTGTGTAGCAGGTACCATTTAAATCTCCAGAAGGGCTCTGATGAGAGTCAGGTTTGAGTCTGTTCATTACACATAAGTATAGGTTCTAAGTGTTTTAAAAAATCACGTTTGTAGTTTGAATTTTTAAAAATAACTTGCTGGTAGTGGTGTCAGCATTTTATGTCTTTGAAAATGAATGTGTGATGTTTATGTACATATTAAAATGGTCTGATTATCACCTAAGATACCAAAAAAAAGTACATGTAGTCATTGCACTGACATCGAAAATAATTTTCTGTCTTTGTCTACTCATATTTCTATTGGTTTCTATTACAATGGAAGTTTATGGTCATTTTCTAAAATTGACAAGCCACTGACTTACATTCCATGATTATTACATAAAGATGACTTGTATGAAATTTTCATTTCTGGGATTTTAGATGGTTTCCTCTGATGTCTGTGATGCTGCCAAGGATGTGGAGTTTTTAGAGATAGACTACTTAGCCTGCACTTCCAAGTGGGGAAAATGTGAATTTTAACTTCCGCTCTATGTTTTTGCTTTGAGGACTTGAGCTAGTCAGCCTTTCTGAGCTTTAGTGTCCCCACCATAATTTGGACCATACCAACATCATAGAATTTCTGTGAAATTAAATGAAGCTACGCCCCCAAGGAAAGTGATCTTGGTTGGCTTTGACTTCACTCATATTTTTCGAAAGCGATCTGTGGAATGTAGGTACTGATCCTTTGACTTTGATCTGATGAGCTGATGATGTCTCACTGAAGGAACAGAAGTCTAGTGGAAGTTTTACCATCAGGATAATGTAGTCCCTTCTGGGCCTCACCATCTTCTCCTTCTGTTGCACTAGAACTGGAAGACCAATCTTTGATTGGGTACAGTTATCTGCATTACCTTTCAAATTTAGAAAGCTCATGATGTTACAAATCTGGGAGGTGTTAAAACATCTTATTGGCCAGTACAGTCTGTTTTGGTGGCCTTAACCTGTCTGTGTTCTCTGTCAGACTTCAAGCTTCTTGAGGCCAAGGGTCATGTCTCAGCCATTCTTATTTCTCCAGTACATTGCAACACAGCCATGGAGCAAGGTCTATAGAATTGGAAAAAATTGAAGTAGTAGAGTATTCTGATTAAAAGGAAGGTCATGTCATACTTGTCTTTAGTCAGAACAGTTGGTTTGGAAGTGCCTGGGATTTTGTTCTTTAAAAGAAGTGGTAGATTTCACATACAAGGGAAAAACACTAGTAAATATGAAAAGAGCAAACATTTGTTGTATTTCTTAGAATATTTTTTAGCAATAAATGGATTTTTGACACAGCATTTTGGCAGTAGGTTTTTTATTCCTTTTTCTGCCAAAAAAGTTTGTGTTTATAAATAGGCCTACCAAAGATGATTTCATAATTTTTTATAATTTAAATATGGATGTAAAGAACTGAAAGGTTAAAAGTGAGATATAATTGCTAATAGGATCTGAAAAAATTAAATTACTGAAAGAGTGTCAAAGATCTTCCAGTTGAGTTAGGTTTTCTCAATGGCAAAATTAATTCCATTTGATTTAGTAATCCTTATAAACTGTTTATTTCTTTGGGTAGTTAAATTACAGGGTAAGCCAATAACTGTGGTATATGTTATCATTCATGTTAGGGTGTGCATTTGTTCAAATTGAAAAAAAGAAGGGAAATTTTTTCACAAACACTTTGCAGATGTACATACCTATTCATAAGTCACAATAATAGTTAACATTGAGTGAATCTTCAATATTTATCAATTGCTTTACATGTATTATCTTATTTATTCCTCTTCACTGTACCAGGAGGTAAGTGTAATTATTATCTCCATTTTTAAGGATGAGGGAACTGAGGCTGAATGAAGTTAGGTAATTTCCCCACGTTCATATAACTCCTAAAAATGTTAGTTCTGCATTGTTTGGGCTTTGTCCAAATAATATGAATATCCTCAGGACTTATAAATTCACCTAGAATAAGGGAATTAGAATTTGTAGGTGTAAATAATCACCACTTTGGGAAATATCCTGCTCGCAGGGTGTGACCAGTTTGCAGCCAAATCCTGACAGTGAGCACATTGTGTCTGAGCAGAGGTTTTCGTACTGTTTTCTGTGCTCAAATTTGGACCTACATGCCCTTTACCAATTAACGTCAGTGGACTCATCTATAACAGGGGACAGGGGAATGTTGACTCAAGTAATCCTGTATCTCTTTCTACAGTAAGGCACTGTGAATCTGTGAGTGTGGGTGGTGGGAAGAGCCAGGTCTCTGAAAGCTTGAGTATGATAAGAGTATAAGAAGACAGCAGTTTAACCACTGATGCAGACTGGTTCCAGTTACAGATGGGACTAAAAGTTCCAGAGTGTAACAAGTAATGTTTTAAGATGTTTATGACCCTTTCTCTTATTTCATTTGAGAGGTAAAATAGGGGGAAATTATCTCAGTTCAGATTCCTCTCGCGTTTTTCTCCCCTTCCTTTATTTTCTTGATGTTTTCCAGTGTCTGTAGAGTGCCGAGAACTGTGGTAATACTATTAGGGACCGAAACTGAGACTCAGGAGAGGTCAGGCAATGTGACACACAGTGGCAGGGACAGCACTACGGCAGGAGCCGGCACACTGAGTGACCTGCACACAATACCATCGAAACGAATGGAATATATCCACAGCGCCCCCCACATGTTTCCTAAACATCAGTGAAATAACTATCCAAGCATCATTTTTGATTTTCTTGAGAAAATAGCGAAATGATCAGTATGGGGAAAAAGGAAGTTTGTTAACTATAGCAAGGTTTGAGAGCTAGTGTGTACTGTGTCGGTCAATATTCGCTTTCAGAGCATGCCCGTTCCTGGATTTAGCCTTGTGTGCGTGGCCCTGAAACCACCGTCATGGTCTTGTGACCCCGGCAGGAGAAAGGTTGCTGAGAGCAATTGTTTGAAAGCCAGGTGTTACACTCTACATGTACGATGTTTAATCCTTGCAAAATAAGCTGGATTTTCATCAGTCCCACTCTATAGCTGATGAATGTTGGTCAAAGTTTACAAACTTGCAGTCAGAAGATGCATGAGTCTAGAGAATCTAATGTACACCATGGTGACTAGAATTAACAATACTGTATTGTATACTTGAAGGTAGCTAAGAGAATAAATCTTCAATAGTCTCACCACAAATTTTTTTAAAAAACAGTGATTTTGTTAGTTGATTGAGGGTCAGAGTAACTAACCTTATTGTGGTAATCATTTTGCAGTATACATGTCTGTTAAATCATGTGGTACGCCTTAAACTTATGCATTGCTATTTCAGTTATATCTCAAAATTGTAAGACAATTAAGAAAAAAAATGAAAAAGAATTTTAAGATTTTATTTATTTATTTTTAGAGAGGGAAGGGAGGGAGAAAGAGAGAGAGATAGAAACATCAATGTGTGGTTGCAGGGGGACATGGCCTGCAACCTAGGCACGTGCCCTGACTGGGAATCGAACTTGCGATTCCTGGTTCGCAGCCCGTGCTCAATCCACTGGGCTACACCAGCCAGGGCAAAATGAAAAAGAATTTTAAAATATGCATATATTTTTAAAAATAAGCCAAGAAATAATTAAAATATTTAATTACATTAAGTAATTAAATAATTAAAATCATTAAAACCTTTGAAGTTGAGCATTTATTAGAAATTCATGCATGTATACAGACACTTATTCATATACGTAGAAGCGGGGTTGGGGATGCAGTGGTGGTGGTTCTTTGGTTACATGTCTGTGTCCTGTGCTTCTATACTTTGTTTTTGTAACCTCATGAATATGCACATTTTGAACCATCCTCAATAAAAATTTATGGTATAGTACCATATATTACGTTCCTAATAGAATCCTGTTTTTATTTGCCTGGAAAAAATGTGAAGATTCTTTGCTTGAAAACAAACAAACAAAAAAATGGAGTCTGGGAAAATCTACCCTGGATTGATGGGAGTCGCATTCTGGCTTGGGGGTGGGGGAAACCAAACACCAAAAACAAACCAAACACAACTGTGTGTGTGTGTTGGGGGAGAATAAACATTAAAAGTGCAATTAAGGAAGGAGAATTTCTCTGTAGAGGACTGGTAGAGTCAATAAAAGCTAGGGCCATTTATTACAAAGTGTATCTAAACATGAAAGAATGAAGGTTAAATGTTAATTGAAGCTGGCTGCATCTGCTACCATCTTTATGACGAGGGCAGAAGTTTGGAAGTCTGGAGTTTTCAGTTGGTTGATAAGTCTCTGAACTTGACCAATTGTTACATTTTATTTGGGGAGAGATACAAGTACGTTTCATCTTTGCTGGCATTAAAGACATTAAGAGCTTGCAAAGTAACACTTCGTCTGTCTCCCCTAATGCCTTTTAATCATGTGCCTTTCTTTTGTTTTCTTTTTCACTGGGGTGACTTGTTTAGTGTTTTTATCTTTCAAACTGGGCAATTCCTGGTTTCCTCCAGCTGGGAACTTTAAAGCACTTGAGGGACCACCCTGAGTCAGTTCTGCAGGAGTGAACTCTGAGATGGCTGCAGGGGTGCTTTTTCATGCTGTCCACAACAAAACAGCAGGACTGACATGCCATCCAGCATCACCTACATGGGGTTTCTTGAGGCAAACCTTTAAGAAAGATGAACCTATGCTGTGATTGCTACCAGACTATTGGTGATAATATGTATAAATAAATGAATGTGTTCATTTAAAAACAAGCAAAACAACTGGAAAGGTAAGTTTCTTACAGATACGTGTGTCCTTTGACATATAGATAGCAATAATATTTTGTTAACAATACCATTAGGACTGTAATTGGTATGAAATAAAGCAATACATGCAAACTTAGTACTGTATCTAGGTTCTATATATTCAGTGCATTGTCACTGCATGAGATCTTTCTATTAAGCCTCATAATAACGCAGTAAAAAAAAAAAGCAAAACTGTGTAACTTACACATCCAGCTTTATCCATGAAACTGTGGCAGAGATGTTATGTGACTTCTTAAAGGTACTTCCACTGTGGAAATGAGACTGGAACCTAGATGCTCTGATTCATAGCTAGTTACACCAAAGGTATAAATTTATATCAATGAGAGATTTGTGACTTAAATAGCTATATTTATGTATGATTAGTGAAGCAATGGTAGGAGCCAGTATTGTAGATTAAATATATTTAACTACCTGTAAACTTTAGGAGGGCAGAGCCTGTTGCATTAACTGCTGAATTGCAGCCTCCACAAATGATTCATAACATAGCGTGGATGCTTAATTTGTTAAAAGAATGAATGAGTAAAAATGTCACAGCTTTTAGTTAACTTGCTATGATAGCTTTAGAATTCAGTGGGAACTTGCTCTTTGTTAAAGATGATTCAGACTGATTTTGGTAGATTTAAACATCTTCCATTTATAATCTGTTTCCTGTTTGTAAATATCAGAATTTGCCTGCTGATTTATTATACTTAGACCAGCAAATCCAGAATTGTCCAGAATTTGTATTCTCTGAATAATCCCTCTTTGAAAGTAGTATTATCTGCATTTTTGACACAGGGAATGATAGGATGGCATTTGGTAGGATTAAAAAGTTTTTAAAGTGATTATTATTTTGATATTTCTTGAAGAATTTATGGAGAACTAGGCTTAATGATCCTAGGATTTATCCTATATCATGGTGTTGTTCAATTATTTTATTTAAAGGCTTAATGTATTAAGAGTTGACTAGAAAAAGAAATACCAAAGAATAAAAAGGAAGTATTGATGCTTAAGTGAGTTGAGATATATAAAATATTGTAATTAGCATATTAATGAAGCCAAAAGGGAGAGAATTCTGTTCTGTGGAGGATAAAATGTGGAATTCCATGTAATCCCAGCATGAGGATATTTTATACCACTTTGGTTTGAGCTCATGTCCATCCTCCTGAAAGAAAGATTCTGTTAAATTTGTTTTCTGAGCATCTACAACTGTTTCTGAGCATCTGTAACACTGTTTCTGATACCAAAAAGAGTAAATACTAATATGGAAAGTCCATCCTCCACGCTCAAGGACCCTCCCGGTCTAACCGAGAGAAGACAAAAACACAAGTATGTTGAATACAAAGCACGTTGGGATACGTGACTGAGCTTTCGGTCCATGTGAGATCAGTGAGAGGGAAACCACACAGCATGGCTGGCTGGTGAGATAGAGCTGCACGAACGTAGTGACTTGACTTAGCCCCCGAGTGTTCAGGGAAGTGAGGCATTCCACAAGCAGGTAGAAACCCATGTATTGGGGGCACCCTTCCCGATGAACCGATGCAGAAAGAGTTCTTAGCAGTGGTGTCACCTGTATAGCTCAGGTGTCCTTTTAGCATATCATCAAGATTCCTTTTAGGCTGTTTCACTGCTTTGAGGCTTTGTTGGCACAGAATAAACTTAACTCAAAACTAAGCAATACATTTATTTGATAGCTTTGGAAGGTGAATTGATGGTGAAAGACTTTGTAACTCAAGCCTAAATGAGGTTTCTGTGTGATTGCATATTACAGCTATAGTTCAAACAGCTGGGAGTAAATCTCTTGGCCACAGCACGATCATATTAGGATTTACTTTCATTTGCAACTTGAATTTATTTGATGACGATCAAATTTTGTGTGCTTTCCATCCCTTGAACATGGGCTAATATTAAGAAATACATGTCATGGCAAATTTCAGTTTATCTCAAATGGTTGGGATATGAACTGCTGCAGTATAATCTGACATTGTGCTAGCTAGGAAATTACACAGGTTATTGAATTCCCTAAATTAGAGTGAAGAAAACATTTAACATCTAAAATATTCTGAATATAATCTGAATCAAATTTCTTATTTAATTATTCAAAAAGCTCTTTTGAGTTGTAGAGTTCTCATTTACCAACAGAAATATCTGTTATTCTCTATTTCTAGGAGATAAATTATGACCATTTAGACATTCTGGTCATTTTAGTCTGGATTATTAAAACTTGAATTTCTCAAGCTTAAAATCAGACCTTCCATTTTTAGGTTCTTACATAAATCTGTAATGTGAGTTGTACTCTTCCTTTGAAGCCTTATGTTATCAAGTACATAATGATTTTCATGTGTTAAATTATGGCTTTATAGTAAGTTAATATAGCCAAAATCAGGAAGTTTTTGATAAATACTGGGGGGAGCAGTTAAATCCTTATTTCTATTTCATAGTTGCAAGTACTCTGATGACTAATAAATATTCCTGGCAGTGCAATATTCACTTACTCTGAGGTATTATTAAATGAGGATTATTGTAATTTAGTGAGACCATTCTCATAGCTGAGTGTCAGCCTGCTGAGAACATTCTGTATTAATATTAAAGGTCAAATGTTCCAATGGCCTTCACTAGTTCCTATTATTGAATATAAAGTACTGTTCACTCTTATATACTTAAATATCCCTTCCTGAAAGTTTAAAACATTACATTCCAATATTATTAAAATTTATTTGTATCTCGGCAGTTAAGAATTAAGGCAGTCCATCCCTACTTATTCCCCCATCGATGTGTTCATATACCATCCACTGACCTATAGTAGTTTCTGCCATGACTACCGACAGTGTGCATACATCAGTGTAAAGGGCCAAACATGATTTGTTTTTGCCAGAAGCCCAAAGGTGACCTGGTTGTTACCATATTTCATCATTTGGCACTAATTTCTTCGAGTCTGTTTCTTTGCCGAAGTTGGAGGCTTTTTGGTACCTCACACAACTAGAGGAGATAAAAAAGTGCTTTTTGACTTCTTTTGCATGCAATTTGGTGAATGCTGTCTGTACACTTTGACTTTGTTTTTTTAAACAACTGTGCATTAAGAAGATATGTCCCCATCCTTAGATTTTCACATAGTGAATGGTATCAGAGATTGCTGTTGATAATTTGACTTTAGGATTCCATTCATTTCAACTTCAAGAGACATATTTTGTAACAATTTTCTAACCCTGAAATATTTTGACTGTCTTAAGAGGACATTACATTTTATCTCTAGATGGATTTTGATGAAAATGTTGCTGCGATAGTGATACTAAAATATCCATTGTTACTATTCATTTCTACAATCTCAACATTTTCATCACTCATTCCAGTGACCCATGTACTGGTGTGTTAGTGTGTGAAATTAATTCTCTATCATACTTGTTGTAATTCCTAAGTAGGCTATTTTATCATATAAAATAAATAAACACAGTTCTTGGTAATAGTAATGTTTCCCCATTATGGCTGTGCCCAAGGAATACTAGTAAAATATTTAAACAACTTCTAAAAATGTAAGATGTTTCTATCCTCCGGGCTAAGAGATATTATGAATTCAAGAGACTGAAGTACATGCTGAGAAGAGGAGCAACTTTGTTTTAAGGTCGAGTCAAAAATAATTCATCTGTAATGCAAAAAGTTGACTTATGTTCCTGTGTATATTGTCAGTCATTGGGTGCTTTTTCAAAGGCATTTGGATTATTTGCTCATTATTTTTTTTGTACAATCGTAAGTTTACCTGGCCTTCTCCCCAAATCCTGAGCCACTGTGTTGTTGCTGCCTACTATCTAAAATAATTTATTTCTTCATTTGTTCTTTTCTATTAAGTCCCAGGAGGGCAGGTCAGTAAAGTTAAAACCAAAAAATGACTCTATAACTTATTTCTCATGTTAGGGGGAAATTTTGTTGCTGTCCTAAAGGTTGAGTTCTATCAAATAATCGACAGACTGGAAATGCCATTAGAGAGTCTACTGTAATTATTTTGGAATTGCTTCAGAGTAGTTTGATACAGATAACAGGTGGTTTTCTACATATCTTTTAACCAGGCAGAATGTAACCAAGCAGTATGTGAAATGGGCTGGAGTAATATTTTATTTCTATACCTCTGGTTCTTCAATTGCACCCCACATACATTAAAATTATTGTACTTCCATCTGCTCTACAGTATAGATGATTCACATTTACTTTTGCTGGGATCATTTGTAAGTGGGTTTTGATAGCAGATGTTTTCTCATTTATTCCTACCTTTCTTTTCCTGATGCCTTTCCACATATACAAGGGGGGAAATACTGATGCACATTTTTCAAACAAGACATTTCCTTAGATTTTTAGATTCAGTATCAGTATCCCAGCTGTGCTGCTGGGGTTTGAAGAACTTCTTCAACTCCTGGTAATTTCCCCTAGAATCCTTGGGCAAAACAGGGAATCCAACCAAACCTCTTCTCTCTGGTTAGCCTTCTGTTTCAAGACTGAGCTTAAACAAGTTATAGATATCCAGATGAACACAAAATACAAGCACACAGACCTGGTGTGTTTTTAATACAAGTGCTTTTGGTATAATTTTCTTCTGCTCTAGAATTCAATTTTTTTCTGCTCTAGAATCTGTATGATGTTAAGTTATATATGCAGAAGTGGCTGATCTGACCTGTCTTTCTAGAACATCATGCCCAATAGAATAGACAATAAATGTCTGCAACCAGAATTGTGTGTATGCATGTATGCAGGTGTGGCTTGGTGGAGTAGGAAGAGGAAATTTAGACATAATAATAGTTGCCCATTTATATATAACAAATTAACCCAAACTTAGCAGCTAAACACAGTGCATATTTATTAGCTCACTTAGCTGGGTGGTTCTGGCTCAAGGTCTCTCATGAAACTGCAGTCAGGTTGTTAGTTGGGGCTGCAGTCATCCCAAGGCTTGAATGTGACTAGAGGATCTGATTCCAAGGTAGCACACTCACATGTGTGTTGACAAGAGTCCTTAGTTCCTCAGCTCAAGGAATCCTCAATTCCTTGTTACTTGGGCACTCCACAAATGAGTGACTATGTTACTGGCTTCCTCCAAAGTGAGTGAAGAGAGAGGAAGAGGGAGAGAAGGAGGGAGAATGGAAGTAAAGGAGGGTGTGTGTGTGTGTGTGTGTGTGTGAGAGAGAGAGAGATAGAGAGAGAGAGAGAGAGAGGGTGGATGCTGCTGTGTCTTTTACAGCCTAATTGTGGAAGTGACATACCATCATTATACTACATCCTATTGGAGCAGCCCTGTGGAAGGAGGAGACTATGCAAAGTGCGTGAGTACCAGGTGGCAGGGATAATTGAGGGTCAACTTAGGACTGGCTGTCATAGACATAAATCCTCTATTTGTCACTAACTTCTTGAGTCTCAGTTTCCTCAGCACTTCTACTGATCCCTTGCAAAGTGAAGGTCTGATGAGACAAAGGATGCAAACGAACTTTGTAAATATGAAATAGCTTAGACATGTGAGGCTTAATTAAGAAACTGGTTTTTTTTAGCAGTAATAAAAGGAAAGAAAAATTAAAAGCATGTGGGAGTGAGGAATGGAGAGAAGGAAAAGAAAAGGAGGGGATGGAAAAGGAAAGCACTTCCATTCACAGGGACCAGAGGTCTTTACTCTGTTTTCGCTCCTCCTTTTTATTAGTAATAAATTTTAAGTGCACATAAACTGGGTGCTGATATTCTCAAAAGGCAACATCCCATTTTTTTGTGATCAAACTAAGAAAAAGCTAATAAAAGCTCCCCTTTTCAACTGGGGGAGGTTTGATTAAAATCAAATGAACGCAAATCAGTAATCGAAAAGGTTGGGTTTAAATCAGAAGGAATCATTTCCTTCTTCAAAACCAGAATTGAGTGCCAATCTCCATTATAAGTGCTTCTGCCATCCATTAGGAAGGACAGCTAAGGTAGCTGTGAGTATATCCGTAAGCCACTGACCTTGGTTCAGTGTAAAGTAGAATCTAGAAAGTGACTGCATTTATTATCATTTTAAATGTATGTGTTCTGGAACTCACTTTCCCTGTGGATGATGTTCAACTTCATTTTGGCATCCAATTTGTGGAGACATCATCTTACTTTTAGAAGGAGAGTAACAATCCCCATGCCCTCAGTATGATAGGTGACTGGGGACCATTTACCAAGGAAAGTCCTAAGGGCTTCAAATTCTTGTGTCCAAAGCCCAGCATGTTATCCTGTCACCTTATTGCCCACATGCCTGTTCTATGTTGACAACATTATTGGAGTGGTCATTTGACATTGCCTGAAGGTGGACTAAAAGCAAGGGACTTTCTTTTTTCCCTTTAAGAAATGGTCACAACAGATAATTTTACACACCCCTTAACCTGCCCATTTCTTATGTCATTAATTCCTCAGTCCCAGACCTGTACTTTTTCTCTTACCTGAGATAAATATTAGGTAAGGGATGAGGGTGTGCACCTCCATTGCAGGTATTCCCTGGCTTTAAAACACCTTTTGCATTTTGACTTGACCTTTATAAAACACCTGGGTCAAAAGAGCTGCCTTAACCTGCCCAGTTTTCATCCATTAAAAACAGCTTTTCCTTCCAATAGCCTCCTTAGCAGTCTCTGTCCTCAGTCATGTCATGTCCCTTGTTTCTCCCTCAATTCCTTTAAATTTGCCCCTTGTCTACATCCTGCTACTTTGTCATTCTCTCTCACCCTTTGCTATTTTAGTAGCCCTGTAAACAGCCTCTCCAAGCTTCTCCTTTCTCCTCTCTTTAATTCATTCTCCCCATAGCTGCCAGTTGCTTTCAGAAAACCCTGATCTGATCGTGTTATTTTCCAGCTTAAAGTTCAGTGACAGCTATTTATTGTCTACAGGAGCACTGCCCACTAGAACTTTCTGTAATGGTGGAAATGTTCTATGTCTGTGTTGCCCAGTATTGTAGCTGCTGAGCACATGTGCCATTTGAATACTTGAAATTCATCTAGTGAGATTGAGGGACTCAGTTTTTACATTTATTTTCAAAAATAAATTTATTAAATGCTACTCTTTTCCCTTTCCCCACATACTAATCATATATAGTATACAAAGTACATGTTTTCATGTAATAGCTTGCAACCTTTTTACCTTACTCTCAATTAAGAAATGTATTTTCTAATGTGACTAAGTCATGTTCCGATAGTCTCATATATACCTAACAAATATTTAATGAGGCACCTACTCTATCTAAAGCATTGTAAATATATCTATGAAGAAAACAGGCAAGATTTCCTAACCGTCTGGGGCTAAGTTCTATTGGTGAGAAAGACAATGTACAATAAGTAATAAGTGTAATGAAAGTAAATTGTATTGTGTATTACAAGGTGATGGAAAGAGGAAAAGGTAGAGCAGTACAGGGGGAATTAAAACTGCTGGTGAGTGTAGGGAGAGGGCTGTGGAATTACAGAGGGTGGTCAGGGTAGGCTTCATGGAGCAGAAGCAAAGACTTGAAGGACGTGGAGTTAACTAGTTTCAGGGGAAGGCATCCTCATTTCATGCAGAGGGAGGGGCCAGAGCAAAGGGCCTAGTCAGGAATGCATTTGGCCTGTGTAGGAACTAGGAGGGATGGAAGGGTGGCTAGATGGTGGCGGGGGGTGGGGGGTTGGGAGGAGTGGAGGGGACTGGTACAGGTGGGAGTAGACCTGGACGGTAGCAGTATAAATTGTGAATACATTTTACAATGCTTGAACACTCATATACCTCCTTTCTAAGCACTGTAGAAATTCACTGTGTCTATATGATTCATTACAACCTCTCCCTCCCCCCAGAACTAACCCCTATTCCTGTTTTACAGTAATTTCTTTCTTGGTTTTCTTCATAGTTCTCTTGCCTATGATGCATCAGTAAATAAGGTTGTTTTCTTCTTTTCAAACTTCACAAGCATTGCATGAATTCTTTATTGTGACTTTTTTGTTCAGCATTGTATTTGTAACAGTTACTGATGGTTTTGCCTTTATCTAGTTTCTTTGTGTTCTCTGGTATATACTGTTTATTCCATTGTATGAATATCCTACAACTTATCCATTCAACTATTGATAGACATTTATGTTGTGTTCAGTTTGGGATATTTATATATAATGCTACCTTTTTTATTTTTTATTGATTATGCTGTTATAGTTGTCCCATTTTCCCCCTTCACTCCCCTCCACCCTGCCCACCCCCTCCCACCCACATTCCCCCCCTTTAGTTCATGTCCATGTGTCATAAGTTCTTTAGCTTCTACATTTCCCATGCTATTATTGCCCTCCCCCTGTCTATTTTCTACCTATTGTCTATGCTACTTATTCTCTATATCTTTTCCCCCTCTCTCCTCCTCCCACTTCCCTGTTGCTAACCCTCCATGTGATCTCCATTTCTGTGGTTCTGTTCCTGTTCTAGTTGTTTGCTTAGTTTGCTTTTGTTTTAGGTATGGTTGTTACTAACTGAATTTGAAGTTTAAAATAGAAATAAAAATACTGTTCATATTTTTAATCTTCATTTTCTTAGGTAAGTCCCTTTAACATTTCATATAATAAGGGCTTGGTGACGATGAACTCCTTTAACTTGGCCTTATCTGAGAAGCACTTTATCTGCCCTTCCATTCTAAATGATAGATTTTCTGGATAGAGCAATCTTGGATGTAGGTCCTTGCCTTTCAGGACTTGGAATACGTCTTTCCAGCCCCTTCTTGCCTGCAAGGTCTCTTTCGAGAAATCAGCTGACATTCTGATGGGAACTCCTTTGTAGGTAACTGTCCCCTTATCTCTTGCTGCTTTTAGGATTCTTTCCTTGATTTTTGCCTTGGCTAATGTAATGATGTGCCTTGGTGTATTCCTCCTTGGATCCATCCTCTTTGGGACTCTCTGAGCTTCCTGGAAGTCTATTTCCCTTGCCAGATTGGGGAAGTTCTCCTTTATTATTTGTTCAAATAACTTTTCCACTTGTTGTTTTTCCTCTTCCCCTTCTGGTACCCCTATAATTCGGATGTTGGAACGTTTAAAGGTGTCCTGGAGGTCCATAAGCCTCCTCTCATTTTTTTGAATTCTTGTTTCTTCATTCTTTTCTGTTTGGTTATTCCTTTCTTCCTTCTGGTCCACTCCATTGATTTGAGTCCCAGTTTTCTTCCCCTCACTATTGGTTCCCTGTGCATTTTCTTTCATTTCTCTTACTGTTCCCTGCATTTGTTCATCTAATTTATGACCAAAGTCAACAAATTCTGTGAGCATTCTGATCACCGGTACTTTGAACTGTGCATCTGATAGGTTGGCTATCTTTTGGTCACTTAAAAAAATTGGTTCTGGGGATTTCAATTCTGTTTGAGCCATCTTTTTTATTTTTTACTTTCCTTTGGTCTGGTTGCAGGTGTTACCTAAGGGCAGTGGAGCCTTAGGCATTCACCAGGGCAGGGCACCCCAGTCACTGAGTTGTGACGTTTATGTGGGGGCGGGGACTGAGAGGGAACAATGGCACCTGCTCCGCTCTCTCTAGGACTCCAGTCTCCCCTGGTGCCTCCCACAAGCAAATTGGGCCCTTCTGGTGCTGGCTCCTGGGCGGTGGGCCTGTGCATTTTCTCGGACTCTGTGGGCTCTTCCCAGAGGAGCCTCCTGCAAGGCTGAGAGAATCTCCTGGCCTCAGCTCCCACAGGTGTTTTCAGTCGGTGCTCTTGGGCTTTGTTTCCCGGCGGTGCTGGGTCCCTGGATTGCGTGGTCTGTGTTGTTGCCCGTTTTTGCTTAGTTTGTCTGCGTGGGAACGTGTGGCTGCAGCGCACTGGGTCTGCTCATTGCCTCCTGGGCCCAGGGTCTGCCACCAGTCCATCAGCCGCCCCTGTGCTTCTGGGATCTGCCAACTGCTGTCTGCGCCCTGTGCGCCCGAGTCTGCCAGCCACCGCCCTTTCCTGCCGGGACCCCTGGACCCCTCTCTGTAGGCCTCCGACTCCGCCCCTCCTTACCGGTCTGGATGTACGGTAGTCAGACTTCCATTTGGTTCAGTTCTCTCTGTTCTGGTTGTTTCTTGTTTCTCAATTTGTGTCATCCTTAGTTTTGGTTGCGCGAGGAGGCACAGTGTGACTACCTATGCCTCCATCTTGGCGGGAAGCTCCTATAATGCTACCTTGATTGTTCTTATATATTTTCTGATATACATAAATACACATCTCCATGATATGCACCCAAGAGCTACATTCCAGGAGATAGGATATACATATATTCAACCTTATTAAATAATGTCATATTGTTTTCTTGTATGGTTTTACAGGTTTACATGTATGAGAATCCCTGTTGTCCTACATCCTTGCCAATACTTCTTGTTGTCAGTCTTATGAATTTTTCTCAGTTTGACCAATGTGTAGTAGTATCTCCTTAAGGGTTTTTAAATTTGCATTTCTATGCTAATGGAATTGAGTACCTTTCCAGATGTTTATCGGCTATTGGGTTTTATCTTTTGTGAAGTGCCTGTTTAAGTCTTTTGCCCATTTTCTGTTTTGTTGTCACCATATTCTCACTGATTTGTACAGTCCTTTATATTTTGTGCACAGTGTCCTTTGTCGGTTATATGTGTTGCATGCATGTATTCTCACAATACATAGCTTGTTGTTTTACTCTTATGATCGTATCTTTGGATGAGGGATACTTTAAATTTTAATGTAGTAGAATTTATCAGTTATTTCCTTTATGGTTAGTTGTTTTGCATTTGTTGAAGAGATCCTTTCCTACTCTCCAGCTCCAAAAATATTCCATAAGCTGTATAGTGTTAATTTTCACATTTAGATCCTCAGTCCACCTAGAATTGATTTTCATATATGGTATGGCGAAGGGGTTTAATTTCCTTTTTCTCCCAGTATGGATTGCCAACTTTGTGTTACTGTATTTCTTTTAAAATGCTTAAAGGAGGGTGGAGGAAGTAGACGAGGGTAAAGGGGAGATAAGTGGTGATGGAAGGGGACTTGACTTGGGGTGATGAACACACAGTACAATATACGGATGATGTGTTACAGAACTGTACACCCAAATCCTATATCAGTTTATAAACCAATGTCAGCCCAATAAGTTCAGTTAAAAATAAAGAAAAAAGGAAGAAAAAGAAAATGTTTCTGATTGTGATCTATTACATTTATTTCATGCCCCTCTAATAAGCTACCTTGCCGTTAAAATAACTGCTTTTGTGATATATAACCACCTCTTAAATGCCCAATGGAATTGGTTCTAAGTAACAGAATCTCAACCTAGAAACAAATGAACAGCAACAACAACAAAAAAGAGTGGTTATATAGTTCACAGAACCTTAAGAAAAGGATATAGCCTTAAGATAAATTAGAGCCCTGGCCAGTGTAGCTTGGTTGGTTGGAGCATCATCTCATGCACCAAAGGGCGGGGGCATCCAATTCCCTGTCAGGGCACATACCTGCCGGTTTGATCCCTGGTTAGAGCGTGTGTGGGAGACAGCTGATCGATGTTTCTCTCTCACAATGATGTTTCTCTATCTTTTTCTCCCTTCCTCTGTTTCTAAAATCCATAAACATTTTTTAAAAAGAAAAAATTAGGATTCTGTTGTTTGCATATGTGATTGGCGTATATTTCTCTACAGAGCAGGTGATAGGTATTATGGTTACTAATAATTATTGAGCTCTACGTATCACATATCCAACTACCGTGGAGAGTCTATTTCATATATGTCCCAAATTTCTACTGCCACATTTTGGGTCCAGTGACCACTTATGTGCCAGTCCATTATGGATACTGCTGCTGTAGAATATGGCTGATGAGGATAAGAGAGCAGCTTTTGGGCCACTTGCTAGATGAACAGTTTATTGAGTGAGGCATCAACTATGTCCATACCTTTCTCTACTTTTACCTGTAGAGCCTCTGATTGAGATTTGGCTTCTAAAATGGCATCTCTGGTGGAGCTTTCCTTGTATTCTTTAGGCATCAATTGACTTCCTCTGCTACAAAGGCCCCTTGGCGCTGCCTATAATAATTGAAATGACTCATTTCTGTGCCTGTGTCAGCTGTGAACTATGATGCATGTATAGCTAGATAGTTTTCCTTATGAAAATAATGTGACTTTGATGGTGTTCAGTGAACATTAAATTGATAACATAAGCACATTATAATGTGTAAGTCATTTTACCTGCACAAATGATTAGAAAGCCCATAAACTTCCAAAGATGTATTCCACCTTGTTTCAATTCCTGAGTACATAATTGGTTACTACGTAAGTTCTCTTCTTCAGTGTTGTGTTTACTGTGGTATAACAATGGTTTGACTCAGGCTATTTGTCCCAATATATATTTTTTTAAATTTGATTTTGCATTTGAAGCAATTATAGCCCATTTGAGTGGTAAGAAATGTCATCAGTGTAGGCATTTCTTTTAAATGTACACCATGATAATATTTCTTTTATTGATTTAAGTAAAATATTTTAGACTAAGTTCAAGAATATTATTTTCAT
Organism: Tonatia bakeri; assembly: GCA_004024845.1. NCBI lineage: Eukaryota > Metazoa > Chordata > Mammalia > Chiroptera > Phyllostomidae > Tonatia > Tonatia bakeri. Next base: position 91,089 of record PVIA01002232.1, on the reverse strand, counting down.
GTGAACCAAAAGGTATGTGGCTATTTTTCCATCATAATCATTGCTACTCATAATCTTTTTGCCGGTTAATTTAATTATCTTAAATGAATTTTGAATGCAGAATAACAGATGTGATTAAGCACAGAATGTTTTCAATACATCCTGTTATTGAGAAAAAATTTGCTTTATTTTGGCATAATGAAATATTTTTATGACAGACAGTAACTTCTCAAAGTTATCATTTACTTTCCAAAGTTACCAAAATGCAACTTTTAAATGGGAATGGCACTGTAGATAGAATTTTTAAAAAGAGAGAAAAAAAGAAAAAGTCTGTACAGCTAGGGAGCAAAATGCTTTCTTTTTATAGGATGAAATTGTAAGTAAAATGATCAGCTACTTGGCTGGGAGGTGATGGGGCCTGGGAAGCTTGTGCAAGGTTGCTTGGGGACTTGTGTCATAAGGGCAGAATGAGCAGAAATACTTGCAGCGGTTGAGGGAAAGGTACGTCCTTCTTTCAGGGGTACCTAGTAGGCACCCCTCTCCTGTCCTCTTCTGCCTTGTTTCCCCCCCACCGCCCCATGCCACTCCCTTCTTTGCTCCACCGCACTCTTTCTGCTCCCCTTCTTTACCAGCCTCTCCTCAGTTTTAGATATTTTACATGGTTTTCTATGACGATTGAGAGATTTCCAGGTGGATCTAGGCTTTATTCAACATTTTTTTTAGCAATATGCATTACTGTGTACGCCTCTGTTCTAGGTGTTAGTAGATTAGAAAAATTGCATGTATTACACAAATGATCCTGTGAACTGAAAGATTTGAAGGCGAGACTTTTTAAAATGGAAGGGGAGCATGTTGTCTCTTAATAAGTAAGGGAATGTGAGATGTTTGAGGCTTAGGACCTGTTTCTAACATTGAAGAAGCAGTGTTCATCCAAGTAGCTTTGACTCCATATTACTGTTGCTCAAGTAGAGAACTCAGAAGCTGAGTGAAGCTCAAAGATGATTGTTCTCAAAACAGACGTGTTGAATTGTTAGAACAATTCTGACTAATATCTAGCTTCCCAGGGGAGCTATGGTAAAAGGCCCAACAGTTACAGGAATGTGTAAGTTCTGGGCTGTTTATTTTTATTTTTGTTTTTTTTTAATTGTTTTTATTATTGTTCAAGTATGGTTGTCTCCATTTCCTGCCCCCCACTCTCGCCTACCCCAGTGGTGTTCCCACCATGCCATATATCCCCTCAGCCAAAACCTTGGTGTCATAGTTGAAATAAATATTTTTTATGTGGATGTTCTTAAGATAAATATTGGATTCAGACATTTTTGGAATCGTTTTCTAGTTATTAATAAAAAAGCATCCACTTGTTTTTCTGGGGATTCATGTATAAAACTCCAGACTTTTCCTTTTCATGTCTGTCTGGGACAAATCTCAAAAGTAGATTGTGCCATGCATGTGCAAACATGGGGTTGGCCTTGGCATTGACCAAACTCAGCAGTTGTTTCAGATAAATTCATAGAAGTCTTTGAAAATTTCTAACTTGACTATTCCCATTTAAGAAAACTAAAGTTGTACTTAAAACAGGAACTAGTATAGTTTTTCTGAGTCCCTAGTTTATAATTGTCATGGTGATTTACCATAGTAGTACTAAAATATCATACATATTCTTTTTCTTTCATATTCCACTTGAGTGTCTGTGTTGCCACTAGTAATGAACATGTATATGCGCCACACACACAGACACCCAAATTAAGAGGCTTCTCAGACTCTTTCCTGTCTGGCATTTGTTCTCCATCTGTAGCAATTAGAAATCACTCTGTTTTACAATCTAAAGTGCACATGTTATTCAGGAAAAAGATTTAATAGCCTTTGTTTCCTTACTAGCCATAGAAACTGTATTTTTTTAGCCTTGTAATACATTATGGGAGAGTTCCTGTGTTCTTTATGCTTTTGCTGGTTTCTGTTTGTATTGTCCCTATTTTGACTATAACTTCAGTTAATCTGGTTTGAAGCTTTACCTTAACTCACTGAACTTGAGGGGCTTGTAGATAATTCCGTCAAAGCCTAGCATGACCACTTCTTGTTTATCCTCCATGATCTTATACCATTCCAGTGTGGTTTTACTACAAGCCACTTTGCTCATTAAGCCAATTGACATGGCTTTGACTGGAGGAGTTGACACTGGCAGCCAGAACCCAGCAGCAGATGAGGACTTTGATACCAAGGCAGAGGAGTGGCAGGAAGAAATGGTAGGTCCGTTCAGACTGGTTTCTTTTACTGCAGGTGTGAATACCAGCTATAGATCATCAGAAAGGTATTCAGGATTCTTACTTGTGGTTTGGACAGAACCATGACTACGTGAATTTACTGAAAAGGTTGTTCGCTTCCATTTCTAGCTAATAGTGTGTCGTGTAAGTCAGAGATCCTGACCATATTGGAACCCGCACCTGATTGATTCCTTTGGCACTAATCAAAGTTACAAGTTAGGCAGCCCTGAAACTCTTAAATCTTTGGTATCTCTGCCTGATTTAAATGTGGCAAGCTTTCCCTTTCATTGATGAACCCCTTTTCCTGCTATTCCTCCTCATCTCCTCATTTCAGTCTCTTTGAAATATGTACTTTCCTGAACAAATTTCTTGTGCCTTTGTGTGTCTAAACACCGAGCACTTCTTTAGGGCGAGAGGGGGGAGGCCTAGTCACTTCTATCCAACAGCTTCATAAGGAGCCCAGCTGTCCGCTGTCAAGGGTTTTCTCCTTTATTAGTCTCAGAAGGCAGGCCTGGCGGGGTGCAGCATGTTGGTACAAGATCCCAGCTGTTGTATCGGTGCTCCGGAGTCCCTGGTCATTTGAAACTTGAGGAAAAATTTGACCTTATCATAGCAGTTTGTTTTTATTCATTTGTTTATTTTTGAGGGGCTTGTGCAAGAGAAAAAATGATGTGGAGGAAAAGTATAAAACATGGACGCAGTCTGGAGGAATATTTAAGTCTATTTTGCTTTTCAGACTTCTTAAAGTAGATATTTTCCGTACAGAGAGTTTAAGATATTGGAGGAAATGTTAACTAATGTGGATGTAGATAAAGTTATCTTGGCATACCTTGATTCAGTAAACAGGCTAAGCATTCTTGGCGAAATTTATTCATGCTTTAAAAACAGGGAGATAAGGAAGCTCACTCTTAGAGGCACACTGCAAGTTTTGCAGAGTTGAAAGTTTTTGATGCTGTTTAATTAAAAGAAAAAAGGCCATAAAACCAGATTCTACTTTAAAGGGACTTTGCTCCTTTGTGCTCTCTGCCTATCAAGCTCTCTGGCAGATTTCGCTCTGCCAGGATCCTTGGGGTAGTTTAATATGCTGACCAAATTATTGAATAATGAAATCAAATACCAAAAGCAATGACAATGCCTGCTTTTCCTTGGCTGTGAGAGACTGACAAGATAGGAACACACATAATAGCATACATTTATATTTAAGGAATATAACTTATTTAAGATGGGAAACCTTGAGAGAAATGCTTGGTTGGGACTGAGTCATTACCCAGTTAAAAATAACCTTTCCAGGTCATGTCGTTTTGTTTGCTGCAGTGAAATAAGTTTATTTCAGCAGAATGAAGCCATTATTAGCTTGGCAGAGTCCACTTGTCAGAATTTTATGGAGCAGAACACCGTTTGGCTGGGAAATTCAATAAATACTGTAATGTGAGAGGAGTTAAACTCCAAGGGCTGAAGGGGCAAAGAGTGGGGGATTTGTCGCTAATTCATTGTTTTACAGCTCAAATGAGAAAGCATTGGGATATATGATGAATTATCTTTAGAGGTCAGGAACACAAACCTTTTGTGAAATACCAAGGTGGTCGGATGTGTGAATAAAATAAAAAATCTTAAGGTGTATTAGGATGCATAGCACTGCTGGGTTAACATAAGTACTGAAGTATCTTGATTTTCAAGTTTTTTTAATTTTTCTTTTTTGGGAGAGTAATATGTCTTTTTTATCTACACTGAGAACTTCTAAAGGAACAAAATATGGGTGAAAAGCCTGCGACAATACAAACCAATGATCAGACCAGCACTGCAGTATTAAAATTGAACTGGGTCATTTGTCATCTGAACAGCGTACGAAACCAAGCCAGTGGCCACTCTCGAGCAACGGCGCACTTCACCTTGGAGCAGTGTGGTGGGCGTGAGTCGTGTGGTGAGACTGAGTTCCTGCCACTTCACCTTGAAGCAGTGTGGTGGGCGTGAGTCGTGTGGTGAGACTGAATTCCTGCCACTTCACCTTGGAGCAGTGTGGTGGGCGTGAGTCGTGTGGTGGGACTGAGTTCCTGCCTCTGCCACAGCGTCTTCTTAGGCACATTATGTCCCTTTAGCAAGCCTTGGTTTCCAAATCTGTAAAGTGGGGCTATATAATAGTATTTATCCCATAGAGTAATTAGTGAGAGGTAATGAAAGAGTGAATGTAAAGTGTTAGCCAAGAACCTAGCACATGGCAAAATCGGCAGTAGTGGGTAATGTTTATTTTTTCTCAGTTTGAGCTTAGTAGGAAACACCAATGGTCATGAGACATCCAGAAAATTACTGATACTGGAAAAAGTCTTTAACTTTGTGGGAAATAAATAACTTAATAAGCATTATGCTCTACTTACGTCATTCTGCCTTCACTTTGAATGTCAGTGTGCAAATGTACTTTTTAAAACATAATTACAATCATTTTGTAGGTACTTTTTGTGTTCTGATTTTAAAATGGACTCCTTTTTGATTGTTTCCATTCATTGTTACAACTCATTTATGTATCTTTATTAGTTCTCTTAATCGTAATTAATTGGTCTTGTTGATATGCTGTAGTTTGCTTGGTCTTCAGGGGGTGGATGATCGACTTTAAGCCTAAAATTGAGTCTCTTTAGGGATCGATGAGATTCAGTTAACTTGAGAAAAATAGGGTTAAAAAGGAAACCTGTTTCAAGGCAAAACATCACTGCTTACCTCTTTGGAGATTGTTTTCTGACTACTTAAGCTGTTGAATTTCATATGAGGAGGGAGTGTAAAGTGTTTTGGTGTTTATGCGCCCTCATCTCAGCACCAGATGGGTGGAGGGTTCTCTTCAAATTCGTCCTTGAAGAGTATATTGGTTGTGTTTTAGCCACAGCATTGAAAGAAATCAAGGATGTCAACTGCAAGCACCAAGCTTTAAACACGGCTAACAAGTGCCCCCGTCCCCTCAGCGATCGCTACACTGTCGTCCATGCCCATGAGCTGGGGGAAAGGGTATAAGGGGGCTAAATGGTAATGGAAAACAATACAATAAAGATTAATTAAAAAAAGAAGCAGTGTGACATAAGCACTCTGTCTGGGTTTAAGGAAGGAATTGGTGGTTTTATGAACTAGAGCCTTTAATTGGAGAAACCATATAAATACGAAAATATCTTACAGCCATTATGAGTAGTGCAAAACAACCAAATATTGGAGTCTGTTGAAAAATAGTTGTTAGAAAATAATTATACTTTTAAAACACACAAACAAAATGACTAACTAGAAAGTCACGAGCGACCATTGAGCTGACCCACTTGTTGGGCCTCTTAGGCATTCAGAGTGGAGTGGAAGGAATGTTCACCTTGTCAGAAATTGTTAGGACATTAAAGATAGGGTGCACTAAACCTCTGGAAAAGGGTGTTCAGTATAATGTGTAAGTATAGTTTGCATCATTTGCTCAACAGCCTGACCTTCCACATCCCCTGCACAGTCTGATTAAGATTCAGAGAGCTCTGGAATTCATTTAATTAAAGCACTGCCCTGGAGTCCATTATTGCAAAATATTAGCATAGTGCTCTATGTGACCTTTAAAAGTTTAAAAATTCATAGAAAAATACAGAAGTTGACTATTCCTTCACTTGAGTGTTTTGTGTAATACTTTTTTTTTCTATTTTCCTATACTAATTAGTTGTACTTTCACTTGAAAAACCTGCCTTCCATTTATGGTAAATATTTCAACATATCTTTTCCTCAGCTAGGATGCAGATCTCCTGTCCATGTCTCTCATCTTTCACTTAATACCTTTATTTCCTAAGGGTATTTTCCTTGGAGCTGAGAACTTTAATTCATATGAATTAAAACTAACTCCACACCATGGGCTTCGTACCGTCTCTGAGCCTTCTAGAGGAATCGCCAAAGTCAATTAAAAAGGAGCCCTGGACCCCTAAGATTGTTTAGATAAACAGTGCACCTCTTGACAGCTGATTGCCAGCTGCTGACAGTAAATTGTATTTCCTGGGCTCTTTTTTCAGTTGGAAGGTGTACCAAGGCAGAGCGTTTGGCTGATCATAAGCTACAGAATTTTTAATCAGGGACTGAAAAAGTGATTGGGAAATCTGAGCTAACCATCCCTTACCCTCCAATGAATTCTACTGATACATACAGTAAAACCCAAGGAGAAGATTTCTGCAGAGTGTAATGGTTCCTGTGGGCATTTTTCACTGGAGCAGGTTAATTTATACTTCCAGTGCCTGACCACAGCTGATCAATCACCAGTCTGTGAGCTGAGGAGCAGGCACCGGAGATACTGTAGGCAAACATACCACAGCAATTGACACGTATCCAGCCACTTCCAGGCTTAGTTTTGGCAAGATCTCCTTCCTTTTCTGGCATCTATAAACTTAGGCTTAAGGATGCTTTACTTTCTATTTATTTATCTCAGGCTTCTCAGGAATATAGTATTTCTTGGCCATAAAGGTCACACATGATTATGCATTTTTATTTAAAATGGATTATCAGGCCTTGCCCAAGACTCTGTCTAGTATGTTTTCTAGGAATGGGCACCAATTGAGAGCCTAAGGTGCCTGCCTGCCTCGGAGGTTACTTCAGGTACCTCGGATAAAGGATGAAAGCGCCCTAGGGCAGCCGAAACGGCCGCGGATACTTCGTCTTGGGACACCTCCAGGACAAAAATTAATCCTTCCAGTGTCTGAAAAGGACATTACCTGGTCTCACATCATCTCAGGAGACTCCTAACTAGAATATAAACTGGAATCCAGCAACAATGTTCTAATGCTTTGTTATGCCTTACAGCGCCAAGCACAGTGTGTAGCTCCGAATAGATGCGCAGGAATATTTTTTACGTGTTTGCACCTCCTCTCAAGGGGAAAGGGCTGGGTTTGAAACAGTCCCTAAAGTTATCAAATGAGATCCTCTTGAATAGATGGTCTAATCTTGTGGAATAATTTTCTAGAATTTTTACTGAACACCAAGTATTATACTTTATAATTTTATGTCTATAATTATGATCCATCTGGTGAATTTAGAGTAGCTTTATTTCCATTTATTTGGAAAATGCTATTTTTAGTTTTTCTCCCAGAAGGAAGATATTTTGCAGATACTCTCAGAACTGGGGCATTGGAGGCTTATTATGACTTTGAATATTTGACACCTTAGCTCTTCCCCCCACTAAGCTTTTGATGTTACATTGTGGGGTAAGATTCAAAAAATGTTACAAGTTAATAATAGTAATTATTCTATTCACCCTGTTACCATAGCTAATCAAAATCCAATGAAATCAAAGTCTTTGTAAGATAAATGGTATCTCTTGTCATATCACTGTCCAAGAAGTATCCCTAGGACAAAAAATAATAATAATCAACATAATGTGTGAGCAAATATGCCTTCGCTGGCCCCGCTGTCTGCAGCATTCACAAAACCCCATGATCTGGCTGAGTCTATGGAACACCAGCCTGAGGCATAGCAGCTTGTTTACTCTGCTGATTAAATGGAAATCTTGAACTGACTGAGGAAACAGTGGCATGTTGAGCTCTGTGTGGGGGTGGGCCTTAGTGATAATGATACTTGTAGTTGTAGTGATGCGTCTGACACTCTCATGGTGAATGCTAGCTTTATATTATCCCCAAACAGAGGAGGAAACTCAAACTCTACCCCCCCAAACACACATGATTCTGGAGCTCCTTTCGACCCCTCTACCTCCCCCCTTGACTGCAAGCCGGTCTGCCCTGAACACATGTGAGCCTGGAAGGGCCGAGAGGTGACTGAGAGGAGATGAGTTATTTGCTGAAGGAAAGGCTGAGGAAGATCATGGTTGCCTTTGTTGATGGTAGAAGAGATTCCAAAAAGAAAAGAACTAGAAAATGTATATACAGAAAAGGCAGAATGAATTAAAGTTGCTTCACTCTGTGTTCTGGTTCACACACCTTAAGCAGCTCCTCACTGTTTTTGTCTGTCTGTATATCTTTCCATACTTCCATCCATCCATCCACCCACCCACACACCCATCTACCTGTCTTCTCTTGCGGAATGTATTTTATTGCCTTTTCATCGTGGTATAAAAGGACTAGTTCACCTCTTATCTAGTGCCTTTATTTTAGGCATTGCCTCTGATTTCCCCTTTGGGGTTCCCTTCTCCTTTACTTTTCCTTTTCAGAGTGAATCAACCATAGGTTTTTAAAGAATTTGGAGTAAAAGTGTAATAAGAATGACCTTCTTGCTTTTCACTGAATTTGAAAAGTAGTAATTTTGTTGCTGTTGGGTGGTAATAAAATAGATTTTTATCACGTGCCAGGCATGGTGACCAATTCTTTCCATGTGTCTGCCATTTTATCCCCTGAGCAATCATCTGAGGTCTGTATTGTATTATCTCCACTCTTACACGATCAAACTAAGGCCCAGAGAAGATGACTCTTGTACCCAAGGTCCCTAAGTGGGTAAGTGGGAAAAACCCAGACTGGCCGAGTCTGTGAGGTCACCAAACCCCATGCCCTCCCTCCCCACCTCATTGTAGTATTATCGATCTTCCTTCTAGGCACAGCTTTTCTTTTTGTTTCTAGTAGAAAGGCTGATGTGTAAGCTCAAATAAACAATGGAGTAAATGTATTCTAGGCACTATGTTGTGCTTTCATTAATAGAATAGAATTTGCTATATGGAGCCAGAAAGTCACGGCCCAGGATCTAGGGCAATGGTGAGAACAAAGGGAGACTCACGATCTTGCAGCATGAAGTCAGCTTCAGCGTCGGCCAGGCATGGGGTCAGTAGTCTGTCCAGATGTGGTGTCTGTACTATCCGAAGGGGAGAAGGACGTCTCAGCAGTCAGAAAAGGCTGGGCTATCTGAAATATAACACCTATTGGCCAGGCAAGAAATGGACTTGAGGCCTGAGACAAATCAAAGAAAAAAAGAACTTGGTTGTCTCAATAATATAGTAAATGGTCAAATTATCTCAGGCTTTAAGTAGGAATAATTTTTATTACTAATTTTGGCTTATTGTGGCAGAGTTGGTACAAATTGTATATCAGTTTGGATCTAGCCTGTGCCCATCAAGCTGCCCCCAAATTAGTGTGTGTGTGTGTGAGTGGGTGAGTGGGTGCAAGTGTACACAGAATTTTTAAATCCAACAGCCTATCTAAATTCCATCTTCTAAGGAATCGAGTAAACTGAATGTGAGACATCATCTGCGGACCGGTCCCTATCTCAGAATGGCTTGGAGAGTTCTTTCCCATTGAGGATGTTTTTGTGGTGGGTTGTGGGGAGGAGTTTATGTGAGATGACAGTTGGACAAAAAGCAGTTGTTATACACTATGCTTGGGTCCAGCATTAAAGTCTGAGAGTAAATGAATGGAGGAGGACATAAATCAGGAAGTACAGTAAATAGAATTCCAATAAAATTAATTTGTGATCATCTCTTTTACCACTGATGTCTACACTACTGATGATTACAGGTGCATCATTAATATGCTATGGCTAAATGTTGAAATGACTTACACATATTAAGGTATGACTGGCTCAAAATAAAAAACACGCTCTCTGGACAATTTTAGGTATATTAAAAAGTAAAAACACTAGCTCTGTTATCCTTCTTGAGTTATAGAATTTCTTCTGACAGAAAACAAAATCAACAAAATCATCTTTGTTTACACATTAAAGAAAGAGGCATGCCAACTATTTGCAAGGTTATGTAAAATTGTCTTGTTGTTAATTAATTACTACTGCTCTGCACTGAAGTCATTTTCTCTTTAATGCATGTTTTTTCCCAGAAGGGCAAATATGTTAATTTGTTAGCCAGTTGGGTAATAATACTTCAGTTTAAATTTTTCTTAACCACGTTAATTTAATTAGACGGTTTAAATGATAATTTAAAGGGCGGGACTTACTTAACAAAATAGAGGCCTGTCATAACAATTTAAGCACATTGCTCACTAAATGGAGTTCCTGCGTCTTCCCTCTCCTGTTTTGTGGGTGTCACATATACTGCTGCTAGAGAAATCTTATAGAATACGTTAGATGACCACCATCATTGCTACTATTTCATTGAATGCTTATTCTCTGTTATGTCTTACTTAATTTCAGCAACATCTCATTTTACCCATAGCAAACCAGGCGTAAGTACAGTTCCATGGCTGGCCCAAGGTCTATTCTCACTATGTAATTGTCCCCAAATCAGTATTCAGTCCATTCACTCAATTGTCCATTGGAGGTTCTCTAAGCCTGCCTAGTTACCGAACCTAGGAAATCTTATGATATTGTCTGTGAACATTCGCTGTTGTCTGCCTTAAAAAACCAAACAAAAGAAAACAAGAAAAAAACATCACAAAACTAAAGCTTTGTTTCTTTTTGTTTTAACTCATCATTTTTAACACTTAATCATTTTTAAATTTGATCTCCATGAATTTTAGCTCCTACCAGCATTTGGGAATTTTCTAGTCTAAATTGGTGCATATAAAAGTTAATTCTACTGATAGAATCCTTCACTCCTACAGATTATTACATTTGAGAAGTTAGTAGTTTATAATTGAAATAAAAGAAGGAATATGTATCTGAGGCCTTCCTGATTTTTTTGTTCCTAATTCAAAGAACTCATATATTCCACACCTACTATGTATGGCATCTTAACGTAATTGGCTTTTCCAGGGGTATGACTTTTCTCTACGTATTGTGTAGGGGGTTCAGAGTTATCCATCCTCATTCTCTTCATAGTTAACAGCAAGAGGACTATCTCAGTGTCTTCAGTCTCACTGCCTCAGAAAGCATGAAAGCTTAGGGAGCGTTTTAATTAAATGTTGCCCAAGGCCTTTATTCTTGTTGAGAAAGTAAACAAAGCTTAAATAGACCATATCAGGAAAAAAAAAAAAAAACCCTCTTCCCTTAAATGTTTTCTAAAAATTGTGCCACACTCTCTGCTCTTTGCTCTTAAGTATTAGAGACTTTTCTCTACCCCAGGTATGTGTTTTAAATATCAATATAGTGAATTGATTAGAAGTCTAATCAATTCTAAAGGGCATTAGAGTGTTTGCTTTGTTCAAAGGTCTTCAAGGAATATATATAAAGGATACATGGACAAAGCCAAAGGTGGGTAGGATTGAGGGTGGGAGGTAGGGGTGGGTGGGGCAGGGGAAGGTGGTGGCAAGAAAATAAAGACAACTGTACTTGAACAACAGTAAGAATAAAAACGACTTTGGTGTGATATTTGTGAAAATTTACCTTAATTAAAGGCTAGAGATTTTCTCCTATGTTTTCTTCTAGAAATGTTATAGTTTTAGGTTTTGCATTTTTGTTATATGTATTTTCTTAGCAAGCATAGTAGGGGAAGGGGAAATTTAAATTGAACTTTTGAAGTAATACATGCTTTGTAGAAGGATTGAATCCTATAGTGTATATGATAAGTAGTAAAATTTTATGGTTTATAGTATAGCCTTTTAATTTTTTTCAATATTTTTGAGGATTGTTTAAAACTAAAATAGTATCAAAGCAGAATAATGTCTAGAGTTTGCTTTTATTTGTGCTTGATAATATATTTACTTTGGATAGCTTGTCACTTTAGTACAAATGAATTTGCTATGTTTGTCAATGACTACATAACACTACCAACATTGAACAACTCTCATTTTGATGGCTTTGAAGCTTTTTCTTTTCTCTTTCCTATGTACTTATGTGACTATATATCTAGGATAAATCTCTTAAAGTAGAATTGCTTGGTTAAAGACTATGTAGACTTCATATGAAAATTTCCCAATTTTTTTCTTGAATTGTTTTATAAAGTTGTTTTCCAACCAAGACTTAATTAAAGTTCACAATTGAATTTAAAAAACAAACAAACCAAAAAAATGGCCTCAGTGGGCAACGCAGCTCGTGGAGATTTGGCCATGACTCACTACCAAAGATCACTCCCCTCTGCTCTCTTCCCCTGCAATACAGAGCAGGTGGGGGAACTCTGATTCTCCCTTTAGATTTATTATTTTTTTCAGTTGAAAATATACCACCAACTAGCAAAATATCTCTGTTATCAATAGCCGAATTATTGTTCACATCCAATAGATCTCCTTTCAGAGTCATTTTCCACACGCAATTTGATTGCTCTTTTGTGATCTTGTTGCACTTCCGTTAAACAGTGAGAGCTCCCTGCAGCTTGGTCCTGTCAGCTCTTCACTGTTGTCTCTATTATTCCACCAGTTCAAAGGCACGGAGGTCTTTCCTGTTTTAAGACTTCCTCTGCAGTATTTTTATTACATGCTCTTCAGTTTAACAGTTGGACTCAAATGATTTTTAAAGGTATTATCTCAAAACATTATTGATAGTGAGGAAAAATAGGTTGAACCTATTAGTTGAAAATGTAATGAATATATGTGTTGAAATAAAGTTATCCTATGCATCCCAACTCTTCAGTACCCTGTATTATTTCCATTTTACAGATGAGAAAACTTATGTTTCTGAGGAGCTTGTCCCAGGTCATAACTGGGAATAAATATTTAAAGTATATTTATGGTACAAAGTAGTGGACAGCATAATAGGAACAGGAACAATAGGGTCCTCTGAATATTGAGGAGGGCTGAGTAACTCCTCTTTGGGTTGGAGTGAAGGAAAAGGTGAGCAGCGGGTGGCCAAAAGTGTGTCAGGGAAGGAAAGTTTCACAGGGAGGTCATGTTTGTGTTGATTACTTGTGGATAAATAGGACTTTCTCAGCAGCCGTGCAAGGAAGAGAGTTTTAGGCAGAGGGAACAGCATGTGCAAATGCACTGAAAGAATATTTTGTATGGGTGAAACTCCATTTATTTTATTTGTGAGATATGGGTGTTGAAGGCAAGTAACAAAAGATTAACTTGAAAAGTAGACAAGGTTTAAATTATGAGGTTAATTTCTAAATCAAGGTAAGAAGCTTGGAATTTATTTTAATGGTGAGAATTTAATGAAGTGTTTTAACCAGAGGAGGTACACTGAATTGTGCAAAGATAATTCTGACTTCAGATTTGGGTAAGTGGGAAAAGAGACCAATATATTTTCCTACCTGAAACAAGCTAAAAAATCACAGAAAATATAGTAACCAATGGTCTTCAAGCCAGTGGACATCAGGTAATTCAGGACAGTGACCCCTGAGTGACGAGAAATCTGTGAGTCCAGGGCTTGCACCAGCATACTGCCTTGAGAGCTCCCAGGAAGTGGAACAGGGAAAGGGACTGCTCAGACTGCGTCAGAACTGGGTCAGAACGTGGTGCGCTCCCTGAGGTGAGGGGATGGAGCCGAGACTATGGGGAGACTAAGGCGGTTAGAACTTGCAGGACATGACACGGCAGGTGAAAAAGCTACAAGGAGAGAACTCTGGAGATCTTCAGAACCGCCCCCCCTCAAATGTTCAGCAGAGTGCTAACCAGCAAATACATGTGACGAAACTACCTGAGGCTAAAGAGAGAACAATTCAAAAGTGTTAAAGGAAACAGTCCCTGGAGCTTGTACAAGGCTAGCAACAGTGCCTGTCCTTACTAATCAGAGAGAAAAACTCCATAATTCATGGGGTATCCAGTAGAATACTCAGAAAGATTCTGCTTCAGAAATGGAGAAAAATGACTGTAACCGCTGAACTGGTCACACCTAATATATCTTCAAATACAGGCCCAAAAGGAACAAAATGTTTCTAAGAAACTTAACCACATCCCAAAACAAAAAAAGCAACAATCTTTATAGAAATACAAAAATACCCAATACCCCCAAAATAAAAATTACCAGTAAAAAATTACAAAGCATAAAAAGAAACAGAAAAATAGTGCCCATGATGATAAGAAATCAAAAATCAATTAAAACTGACTCAGAATTGCCACCGATCTTACAGTTGGCAGACAAGTGCACCAAAATAATTTTGAAACTGTATTACGCATTCAAAAAGGTAAGTAGAAATATGCACAATATAAAAAAGACCAAAATGGTACTTCTTGAGATGAAAAGTACAATGTCTCAGATGGAAACTATATTGTAGGGGATGAAAAACAAGTTGTCATATTGAAGCCATAGCAATATAAACTATCCAAACATAGAGATTAAGAAAAAAATAAAAGATAATTCTTACATCAAATTGTGTTGTTGTTGTTTCAAGAAGGCATAGATAGTATTTTTTCAGTGGTTAGTAATTCATAAAGCCTGGCATTTTCAAGTGTTGATTAATTAATTAAGCACTAGGAAGAATAGCCTGTTTATTTGGTTTATGGTTGAGCTTTGCTTGTTTTGATGAATTCAGATCCCAGTTCTCTGAGCAACGTACTCTGGGCTGGGCTGGCTCACGAGGTAATGTTAGGAAATGACTGATGTCTGAGGAGGTGCTTCAAGCCACACATCACTCACAGCTGTGGCTACCACTTTGTTTTTTTTCATCATGTCACACAGAGGTTGAATGCTTGTCACTGAACATATGTGTGTGTACATGCAATTTGAAGAGAGTGTTCTATCATAATTATTCGCTAGATGTTCTGTCTTTTTTTTTTTCTTTTTTGGACTTTGACACGTTGAGCAATTTTTCACACATTTTTTACACATAAAACAAACACCCAGTCCCTAAACTCACCTCACAAATTCCCCAGTGACAAATCAGGAACCAGATTTACACTGGAAATTCATACAGTCTTTAACTCTCACTGAATATGCATTTTAAGTCTAAGTATAACTTTACGACTCTGGCTTAAACTTGTCACTTGTCACTAGGGGGAAAAGATAGACTTTGTGTTTTACCAGTACTTTCGGTAAAGCACTGCTAGCTGATAAACAGCTGCCCCTCTGTTTATGATGGGGTTATGCCCCTGTGTGCCCACTGTAAGTTGAAAATATAATAAAGTACACTCAATACACCTAACCTACTAGTTTAAGCTAGCCTGCTTTTAATGTGCTCAGAACAAAATATCTAAGAAACACTGGCAGCCCAGTGCCCTCAGTTGTTGACTGCTTACCCTCAGATTGCAAGGTGGCTGGGAGCTGCGGCACTGCCACTGCCCAGCACGGCCGACAGCGTCGTGGCACGTACAGGTAGCCTGAGAAAAGATCAAAATTCAGAACTTGAAGTACGTTTTTTATTGAATGCTTATCATTTTTCCTCACCATTATGAAGTCAAAATGCTAAGTGAGCCATTTTGAGCTAGGGACTCTATTAAAAGAATAAACACTTTTCCTTGATTCTAAAATCTGAAAATTAAGTACAATGATGGTCTCTAGTACTGTGTACACACACAGAGAGAAGTATTCAGTCCTGGTTGTCCACTATAATGGAAAATGTTTTACAAAAATCTAGGAAAATATTGATGAAAAACAATATGCAAATCAATGTATCTAGTTAAAATGGTGAGACTTTATAGAAAATAAAGACTTACCAAAGGAAATATGCAATAAGTTTTTTCAGTTCAGTGAAGGCTGATTAATCTTAAAGTTTTCAGATTTCTATTGTGTTTTGTCTTTTAAATAAATTGAATATTTAAAGATTTTTATCCATTAAAATGAATATTTTTAGGACAATACTATATCAAAATAACTGGTAGAATGTATACTATTTAAAAGATGTACTATATATTTCCATGAAAGTATTCAAGTAAAAAAAATTATTAAACACTCATATAGATCTTCTTTCTTTGGTTTTTCTCTGAGAAGTGTAGGCTCTTGCATTCAGTGAAGTCTTCTCAATCAATCTTCTAGAGTGAGGAATTGACGGTACCTGGACTGATGTCTAATAATCATTAAATCTTTTATGTTACACAGTTCAGAGAGATCGTATTTTATGATAGGAAATGAATTGTCCTTGAATAGAAAAATAGACAAAGCTCATAGCACATAATTCTTCATTCTTTGAAGAGATCATCTCATTATTTTTTTCTTATTATTTTGTTGAGTTAGAATAGACAGTTAATCTTCTTTTTCTTCAGGCACTGTCATACCAAATTGAAAAGATGCTTTGAAGCAAACTGTTTTTAATCATAGATACCTTAGAACACTAATATTTTGCAGACCACTTTCTGTTTTCACTTTATCTGAGTGCCCATTTTTTTCCACTTTGGGTATTGACTAGCTTGTCATTACTGGCATTCTTGCACTGGGGGGTGGGAATCTAGGGTCAGATTTTAATACATGTTTTCAAATTAAAATATATATATATGCATTTAAACTATTTAAAAGAAAAATTCTCTCTTTTAATTTTTTGTGGAAAGGAAACTATAAACTTTTCTAAGATGTAACACTAGTCCTAGGAAACTGTCCTTCTGACGTGAGTGTTCTCACAGTGGAGCCATCTCCTTTTCACACGTAAGGCTAATTTTTAGAAGAAAACCTGTTTCGTTACAGTTGGAATTCAAATGAGTATTGGGGAACATTTTTTTTTAGCTATCACATTAGATTTTTATCAGTTTTCCACCACATTTGAGAAGGGAGAGCCACACAACTACAGATGCCTTTACTGGCAGCTCCCTAGGCCAAATAACGTACCCCATGAATGTTCACTAAGTATTGATTGATGATGCTCTTTATCCAAAAGACTCTCAGGTTAAAACTCAGAGTGAGCATGTAACATTCTCATCCAGCTATAATTATGCTTCTGCAGTTTCCATTAGATTCTCAGTACTACTATGTACAGAGCTGTGGCACTGTGAGCTAAACAAGATACATAAATACTGAATGAGTAAGGAAAGAAATTCTGAATGAACTCAAACAAATATTAGACACAGAAATGTTTCCTGATACAATTCCTAGTAAACATTATAATGTCAACCTTCTTTGTCATGTTTATGCATTTTGCTTGATGTTGGACATTTAAATATACATAGAAATATTTCAACTATTACATCTTATATTATCCTTGGCTGATTTATGTCATTAATAAAATTTGGCATTACTGTAACACAAAGGATTAGATGGTTTCTTTTGGACAAACGCCTCCCTGTGCCTTCCTGCATTGTGCACAAACACTCCTGAAATATGGACGGTGCATCATTTCTGTACAGCATTTTAGTACAGCATTGGCATACAGTGGGGGCGATACTTCGCTATTATTTGTAAGTCCCTTTCAAACTGTTAAATAACTATTTTATTCGGTGTGTCAGTTTTTTTAATATCTTAAAAGCCATGATACTTCATCTTTAATATCCATTCTAGATTTTAAATTCTGTGCCTTGTCTATATTTTTTTCTGTTTTACTGTATGGTTTTAGATTATAACTTCCTGTCATCGCAATTAAGAGAAAAATAATTTATTAAGAAAAAAAACAAACAGCCTGTAGTTTTCTGTACTGTTCATTAAACAATTGTTTAAATATTTTACTCTTTCAACTGGATGTGTTGTCACTTTGTAGCTAAAGTTTCAATGACTTTTAAAGATGTAAATTGAGGTAAAGAAGTAATAACTGTCATTGTCCTCCATATATGATAGCTATTCGCAAAATTTGTGAAATATTTTCCTAATAAATTTTAAAATTGTAGTGGAAATATATATTTGTTGTAAAAATTTTAAGAGGTGAAATTACCTCTTCACTCTGTATGTGGACAGTTACACACACATCACTGTACCTCGCTCCCTCCCTCCCTCTCCTCCCTCTCTCTTTCCCTCCTCCCCTTCCTCCCCTTCCTCCCTTCCTCTCTTCCTCTCTCCCTCCTTCCTCCTTTCCTCCCTTCCTCCCCTCCTTCCCTCGAATTAAACCATTCTATAAGTGGCTCTTAACTTGGGTTTTATGTTGGAATCACTTGGCAAGCTTTAAACAATACCGATGCCTGGGTCTCATTTTCAGATAATCTGATGTAATTAGTCTGGAACATTGCCAGAACAACATCATCATCATCATCATCATCATCGTAATAATAATAAGTATAGTCCCTGATAATTCTAATGTGTGGCCAAGTTTGAGATTCCTAGAATGTTTTTCATTTAAGATAGATTGTGACCACCCTTCCACAATGAAACATACAGTATGCTCTCACTGATGGCCATTCAGATTGTTTCAGATTTTTGCCATGTGAACAAATGCTGCAATAAATGTATGGGTATCTTTGGGTTCTTAGATAAATTTTGTGTAGGTACAGTCCTATTAGGGAAAGTATCAGTTCAAAAAGTTTAAAGAAACAGTTTATTTGGCTTCCTTACTTACATGATTGTTCACTTTGGTATAATTTGATTTGAAGCATTATCTATTTTCTTTGTTCTTCAAGCTGAGGTCATTCATACCAGAGTTTAAAGAAATCATACATGTTTTCTGCCTGCATTTCTCATCTAGTATAAGAAAACTCAGTACAGTCAGCAGCAATGATTATCCAATCTTTTCTCCGCCAAGTGGGGCTGGAAGGCAGCTTCCAATGTTAGAGGGTCCCAAGGGTCATCTTTCCTTACATCAAAATTAAAGCTGCCTCTTCACAGCTTAGAGTCCTGCATTTTAATGGCCAGAAGGAACCTTGGAAATTATTTTGGTTAACATCTTTCTTGTGTGGATGAAAAAAAATGGGATATGGGGCAGCTATGTGACCCTGCCTAATATCCTACAGTTGAAATATCATGATTTGACTTTGGAGACAAGGATGTATTATCTCACCTTTCCCCTGCCCCACCACAGCTTGTTCTTTTTACATGTTCTAATAGTGAGTTAGCTACTGCTGTGTAACAAACTGTCCCACATATAATCGTTTAAATTTATTATCTCACAATTTCTGTGAGTCAGCAATATGGGAATGGTCGATAATTCTGATTTAGGTTCTGCCATGAAGTTAGTCAAGGTTTTGGCCAGAGTTGCTTTCATCTCAAGGCTTCTCTGGAGAAGGATTTACTTCTAGGCTCACTCATGTGGCAGGACTCAGAATATCTGCTTCTAATCTCACTCACAGTGTTGCTGACAGGCCTTGGTTCCTCATCACATCTGTCTCTCCACAGTCTTCCCGAGTGTCTTCAGAACATGGCATTTACTGTCCTTTGGAGAGGGCGATTGAGAGAGAGAGATGAAGAGAGAGAACTTGAGCATACACTCCAGTTGGAATTTTCAGCCTTTGTATAACTTTATCTAGAAGAGTCATCCTGTCAGTGTTTCCACAATATGTGTGCTAGAAGCAAGTCACAGAGTCTAGTCCACACTCAAGGGAAGCAAAATTATATTCTACCTCCTGAGGGAAGGAGTGTCAAAGAGTTTGGACTCATCTTTAAACCACCACAAGTGTTTTCAACTTTCCTTAGCATTTAGTAATGGCAAGAGTCATAATTTTAACTCAAAGGGCATTTTATTTTATTTCCTGACCCTAAAAGGAAGCTAGATAATCATTTTATCATCTCCACGTGACTCAAACTTCTAAATAAAATTTATATGGTAGCTTGATAATATCTTTGAGCTTGCCTAGTTTATAAATAGCAGATAATTCAAGAACTAGAAATTTTAACCTGTGTGTCCTCATGCCTAGTCATGAGATGTATTTAATCATTAAATGATTATATGTTAATTTATTCATCACATGATCCCTGTCTTCACCAAAGAGCCCATTATTTTGAGTATTTTTAGTGTGAGATCCATGATCCCTAAAATCTTAATGCCTAAAACCCAGATGTTTTTAATCTCTAAACTCTCAGGATGTTACTGGGAACATAAGGTAAATGCCTTGAAGTAAAACAATAATGTGTTTTTAATGAAGAGGCCTTTCTATATTGCTGATCTCTGAATCAAGAGTTTGCCTGTCTTGCTATAGCCTTTTCATACCACCCTTTGTAATGAAACATATGGCTTACATCACAGTAAAATATGTAGAATAGGGAGAGGAAAAAGCATGCTTTACATATGTGCCATGTCTAATGTAATGCCTTATGCCCAGCAAACTTCAGTCCTGAAATAATTAGAGTAACAGAGTGTTTCTAATTTGTTTTAAATACTATAAATGGTTTCATATTTCAAGTAACTGGCACTCCCTTTACTTTTAATATTTGCATTTCATTATTAAGAAACAATCCCCCAATAATTTTTAATGAGCCCTCAAAACCATGACATTTAGAAAGCATTAGCTATCACAAAATAATTATCAAGAAAATTTGTTCAGCCTTGAATTTACTATACTTAGTGAGCTGAAAAGAAGGAATTTAATAAAAGAAAATGTGCTTTGTGGCATTTTATAAAACGTGTATAATTACTTTTGTTCATGTTTATGATCTTGTTTTTAAGTTGGACAATTTTGTTTGATGTAAGAGAGTGGTAACTATCATTCCCCTCAAAGAAAAAAAATCTGCCTTCAAAAATATAAAAATTTCAAAAAGAGATTGTGCCTATTTTTTGTCTTTAAAGTGGAGTTTTTTTTTTTTCTGTAACCACTATTTGTGTAGTTAATGCAAATAACTTTTTAATTTGCACCTTGGAAACAATACACCAGCCAGAGCACTGAGAACTTAAGTATAGCATATTAATTACCTGTTACTGTTGAAACAAATTACCGTAATACTTGTTGGCTTAAAACAATAGAAGATTATTCTCTCCCCATTCCAGAATCCAGAAATCTGAAATCATTTTTATTGGCCTCCATTTTTTTTTTACATTTTTTGGAACAATCCCTTCTCTCAAGTGTGCTGTCCCTTTTCTGTTTTTTACAATAAATGTTATTTATAGCAATACATTGTATTACCTATTATATACATCTATGTTTATAATTGATAATATTAAAGCATAATTATTGTCATCATTATTTGTGATGAAGCCCTATATTTTGATTGTGGTACAAATCTACTATCTTGAATGTAACAAGAAAGAACGGAGAGAAAGAATATTTTCTGTTCTAGATCTTACCTAGCCTGAAGCCATCTTTGGCAGAATATCTAGGAAGCCTGATTGTTTGGTGCCGACTGCTGGAAACCTGCATTCCTTTCTGGGCCAGGATCCTGAGCATACCTGTAGCCTCAAGCTGGTTGATAGCCGTGGAGACCATCGGACAGCCTGCAGAACTACTTGGGCCGTTCAGCAGCACCCTGGAAAGGACCTCGGTCCCATGCTTAGGGTTGTTGAGTGGGTGTGACAAAGTCCAGTGACCCTTTGTTCCATGGCATTCTGTGTATTTTCTCATCACTGGCAGGCAAGTTGTTTGGGGAAGATTTGTTTTTGGCACTTTATGTAGCTATATATCTGAGTATCATAAAAAATTTTTCCCTGCCATGAAGAGAGACATTTTTCCTATGGGTTAACTGGAACAGAGGAGGTGGAGAAAGTGCTTTTAATTTCAAGGGTCAGAAGTTAGGAGAAAAACCATAAATATTTCCTTTCCTCAGCACTCATCATGTGGTAGCAGGCTATCAATTTCAGAAGAGGTTTTCTGTGGAAGAAGCCCGTTTATCTGGTGGCGTGATAGGTTCGTCTGTACTTCTTTCTCTCCTCTCTGCCAGAAAGATGCTACTGAGGAGCAAATTATTTACTAAATAAAGTCATTAAAGAAAATTATAGGATTTGAATTAAATTGTAAAAATCATAAAGAATTTATGGTGAGGAGCAATTAATATTATCATTAATATTTGGGTTGTGATTCTGTGTGCTGTCAACATCACTGGTTTTTCAGAGGTTTCAGAACTCCCATGAAGGTAATATATGCAGTTTTACTGATAAAATCCTAACAAGAATAGGGATCATTTTGTATTTGTAGCAGAAAAAAAGTAATATGAAAGTCACTCTTGTTTTAGTGTTTAAACTTGAATCTCTCTTGCTTCAATAAAGACTTGATATGATATAATGCTAGTGAATGCTGAACAAAGAATATTGAGAATTACATTGATATATTTAATTCAGCAGGGAAATCAGTCCTACATAAATTTTGTTATAAAATATACACAATATAAATATGTATGTATATTATAAAGAGAATATATGTTATAGAAATAATGAACATATATTCATAGAATATATATCATAAACAGAATGACTATATATATATTTCTTAAACTTCTATAGTTTGGGACATTAAAACAGATTTAGTCATCAGTCTTATTCACCCTACCTACTTTTATTTAGTTTTTTTCCCCAATAGGCATTTCTAATGCACCTAAATTGTGTATCTGACCCTCCGTGATTCTGTTAACGGTGCCTCTGGGACTGTAGTTTATAGCGCTCTAGCAAAGTAAGCGATAATGGACCATGTTTCCACTCTTAGGCCACTTTGCAAATATATTTAAAATTCAAACGTTTTGTAATCTCATTTTCCTTCTTTGCTATAATGGTAGAACTTAGTAACCTTTAAATAATTTCTTTTCTTTGGCAAACCCTACGTCTATGCATTTATCTTCCTTGTACCTTGATTTTTTTAAATTTAAATTTTATCTTTCAATGACAGTCTATGTTACTTTGTGTTGTTTTCAGGTGTACAGCATAGTGGTTAGACAATCATATACTGTACAGAGTGTCCCCCCTGATATTTCCAGCACCCACCTGACACCACACATAATTATTGCAATAGTATTGACTATATTCCTTATGCTGTGCAGTACATTCCCGTGACTGTTTTCTGCTCTGGCAAACCAAGTCTGTTCTTTGTTGTCTATGAGTCTGTTTCTATTCGGTTTGTTTGTTTATTTTGTTCTTTAGATTCCACATATCAGGGAAATCATATAGTATTTGGCTTTCTATGACTGAATTATTTCATTTAGCATAATACCCTCTAGGTCCATCCGTGCTGTTGCAAATGGTAGTATTTCTTTCATTTTCTTATGTCAGAGTAATATTCTGTTGTATCCATGTACCACCACGGTTTTATCCACTCTTCTGTTGATGGGCACTTGGACTGCTTCTGTAGGCTGGCTATTATAAATAACGCTGCACTGAATGCAGGGCTGCATATGTCCATTTGAATTACTGTTTTGGGTTTCTTTGGATATATACCCAGAAATGGGACCACTGGGTCATAAGGCAGTTCCAGTTTTAATTTTTAAGGAAACTCCATACTGTTGTTTTTCACAGTGGTTGCACCAGGCTGTATTCCCCCTGCAGTGCATGAAGGTTCCCTTTTCTTCACATCATCTGTAACACTGGTTGTGGTTTGTTGATTTATTGATGCTGACCATTTTGACAGGTGTGAGGTGACACCTCATGTTTTTAATTTGCATTTCTCTGATGATCAGCGACCTTGAGTATGTTTTCATATATCTATTGACCATCTGTATGTCCTCTTTGGAGATGTGTCTTTTCAGGTCCTCTGGCCATTTTTAAATTGGATTGTTTATTTTTCCTGGTGATGAGTTATTCTTTATAAATTTTGGATATTAACCACTACTGGATGTGGCATTGGCCAGTATCTTCTCTCCTTAAGTAGATTGTCTTTTCATTTTGCTGGTGCTTTCCTTTGCTATGCAAAAATTTTTAGTTTGACATAGTCCATTTTTTAATTTTTTTCTTTTGTTTCCCTTGCCCAAGAAGATACATCAGAAAAAATGTTGTTTTAAGAAATGTTCAATAATTTTACTGTGTATGTTTTCTTTTGGGAGGTGTAGGGTTTTGAGTCTTAGATTTAAGTCTTTAATCCACTTTGAGTTTATTTTTGTATATGGTACAAGAAGGCAGTCTAGTTTTATTTTTTTTCATGTACCTGTCCAGTTTTCCCAGCATCATTTATTGAAGAGACTATCTTTACCCCATCTTATGCTCTTGACCCTTAGTTATATATTAATTGGCCTTATATGCATGGGGTATTTCTGAGCTCTCCATTCTGTTCCTTTGATCTATGTGTCTGTTTTTATGCCTGTACCCTGCTGTTTTGATTAATATACCCTTGTAATATTGTTTGATAGCGTGTAGTATGATACCTCAGACTTTGTTCTTTTTTCTCAATATTGTTGTGATTATTTGGGTTTTCTTGTGTTTCCATGTAAATTTTTGGATTTCCTGTTCCAGTTCTATCAAAGTGCCATTGGTATTTTAATAGGAATTGCATTGAATCTATAGATTGTTTTGGGTAGTGTGGACATTTTAATGTGCTAATTCTTCCTGTCCATGAACATGGTATGTACTTCCATTTATCTGTATCTTCTTAAATTTCTTCCTTCAGTGTCTTACTGTTTTCCATGTGCAGGTCTTTTATTTCCTTGGTTAAGTTCCTTGGTTATTTCCTAGGTATTTTTATGCAATTGTAAATAGGGATTGTTTTCTTAGTATCTCTTTCTGTTAGGTCATTATTGATGCATAAAAATTCAAGCAATTTCTGTATATTTATTGTACCCTGTTACTTGACTGAATTTGTTTATCAGTGCTGGTAGTTTTTTCATGGAATCTTTAGGATTCTTTATATACAGTATCATGTCATCTGCAAATAATGGCGATTTATTTGCAGATGATCAGTTCTTCCTTTTCATTTTGGAACTTTTTTTTCTTTTTCTTGTATGGGTGATGTGATTAGGACTTCTATTACTGTGTTGAGTAGTAAAAACAGACATCCTTGTCTTGTTCCTGATCTTAAGGGAAATGTTTTTAGTTGTTCTCTGCTGAGTATGATGTTTGCTGTGGGTTTGTCATATGTGGCCTTTATTGGATTGATGCATGTTGCCTCTGTTACCACTTTGCTAAGAGTTTTTTTTCCATCATAAATCAGGGTGCTGGATTATGCCAAATGCTTTTTTTCTGTACCTATTGATATGATCATATAAATTTTATCCTTCATTTTGTTTATGTGGTGTATTCTGTTAATTCACTTGAGGATATTTTAGCAACATTGAGTCCCAGAAATAAATCCCTCTTGATCATGGGTACAGTCTTTTTTATGTATTTCTGGATTTCAGTTTGCTAATATTTAGTTGAGGATTTTAACATCTATGTCAATCAGGAATATTGCCCTATAAGTTTCTTTCCTTGTAGTTTCTTCATCTGGTTTTGGAATTAAGATAATGCTGGCCTTGTAAAATGAGCTTGGTAGTCTTACCACCTCTTGAATTTTTTGGAGTACTTTGAGAAGGATAGGTGTTAGTTCTTCTTTGAATGTGTGGTAAAATTCACTGATAAGCCGTCTGGTCCAGGTCTTTGTTTACTGGGAGTTTTTTGATTACTGATTGAATTTCATTAGTTGTAATTGGTCTGTTTGGATTTCTAATCCTTCCTGATACACTTTTGGAACACTGTGTATTTCTAGGAATTTATCCATTTCACCCAGATTGTCCAATATGTTGATGTGTAGTTGTTTATAATATTTTCTTATAACCCTTTGTATTTCCTTATATTCTCCTGCTTTGGGTTGAAATGCTCTGAAAATATCAATTCACTCCAATTGGTCTAGTGTATTATTTCAAGACACTTTTTCTTGGTTGATTTTCTGTCTTAGATGATCTATCCATTGATGTCAATGATGTGTGAAAATTCCCCACTACGATTGTATTACTGTCAACCTCTCCCTTTATGTCCATCTAGATTTACTTTATATATTTAGGTGCTCCTGTGTTGGGTGTATAGATGTTTGTAACAGTTATCTCCTCTTCTTGGATCGATCCCTTTATGTCCCCCTTTGTCTTTTATTTTAGTCTTTGCTTTAAAGCTTTTTTGTCTGATACAAATATTGCTACTCCAGCTTTTTTTCTTTTCCCATTTGAGGGAAATATCTTTTTCTAGCCCTTTTCTTACAGTCTGTGTGTGTCTTTTCTTCTGAGGTAGGTGTGTGGTAGACAGCAAATATATGGGTCTTGTTTTCTTTTCCATTCTGTTACCCTGTGTCTTTTTGTTGTTAGAGACAGAGAATAAGATAGATAGATAGATAGATAAATAGATTTATTGTTTCACTTATTTATGTATTCATTGACTGCTTCTTGTATGTGTTTTGACCAGAGATCAAACCTGCAACCGTGGCATACTGGATGATATTTTATCTAACTGACTTACCTGGGCATGGCCCAGCTATCCTATATCTTTTAAGTGGAGAGTTTAATGCATTTATATTTAAAGTCTTTTTTAATGGGTACACATGTATTGCCATTTTCTTTCTAATTGTGTTCTTTCTTATTAAAAAAAAGTTTAACATTTGTTGTAATACTGTTAGCGAACTTATTTAGCTTTTTTATGTCTGGCAAGCTCTTCATTTCTCTTTCAGTTTTAAATGATAGTCTTGCTGAATAGTCTTGGTCTTTATCACTTTGAATATTTCATGCCAATTTGTTCTGGCCTGAAAGGTTGCTGTTCAGGAATCAGCTGACAATCTTATGGGAGCTCCCTTATAGGTAACTAACTGTCTTTCTCTTGCTGTTTTTAAGATGCTGTCTTTTTCTGTCACCTTTAACATTTTAATTATGTTGTGTCTTGGTGTTTGCTTCTTTAGGTTCATCCAACTTGGGGATCTCTGTGCTTCCTGGACTTTTATGTCTACTTTTTCCACCAGATTTGGGGACTGTTCATTCATTATTTCTACAAATGGGTCTTCAACCTCTCACTCTCTCTCTTCTACTTCTGGTACTCCTATCATGAAGATATTGTTACACCTGACATTGCCCCAGAGGTCCCTCAGACTATCTTCATCTTTTTAAATTCTGGCTGCTGCTGGGTAGGTTGGAAAGGTCCAAGTTGAAAATTAATGCCAACTTCTGAATACCAGTATTCAGACTGCAGGCAGGTCTGCAAAAGGCACAAGTCACTCCAAGATATGCTTCCGCTTGCTGCCTGCCTTGTAGGTTCAGTCACTGAAAGAGCCTCTGGCAGTACACACATTATGTGAATAGGTTCTCAGTAAGTTACCAGGGAGGGGCGAGTGGTCTTCACCAGTAGTGTTCACACAATCAAACTTGGTGAACATTTTTGGCCTGAGGCCACTCAGCAAAAGTCTGTGAGTACACTAAGGCCAGCCTCTACCTGTCTGAGGCCTGTGAACCTATGAGGTGGGATGGCGTATTGGAGTCATCAGGGTGAGGGCAGCAGAGTTCATGAGACTAAAGCAGATTAAGATTTGCCTATGTATTAGAAGGATTCTGCATAGGAATGATGGTTCTGGTCAGGCATGTGAGGGAAAAATGGTCCTTACCCACAGCTACAAAACAGTCTCTACCTGTGCATCTTGACCACCTTGTGTCTGCCCAGACCTCCTCAAGAGCCTTCCAAGAAAGTCTGCAAGAAAGTGGGCCCAGGTTGGCCACAGCCAGAAGTCTACTCCTCAGGGCATCATGTTGGCAGGACAGGGCCAGAGGAAGTCGGGAGTGTGGGGCTAAATGAATTCCCCTTGGCTGATGCCCTATGGAGTGGAGTGCTCAGCCCAGGAAAGATGGTGTCTTTGGGCAGAGTGGGAGATGGACTCAGCACAGGAACTTTGGCAGCTGTCCCTTCAGCTCTCTCCTTGTATATTCCAGTTGGCTCTGACCTGCCATCCCTCGGCTGGAGCTTGGGATGTGTGCCTGCAAACAAGATTTGTGTGCTGGCCCTTTAAGAGGGCACTTGGTTTTCTAATAGACTCCTTAAAGCCCCCACCTCCTACCCTTATCTCTCATAGCCAGATGTTATGTGGGTGTCTCTTCCTTGCTCTGTTGCTCTGGACTGGGGAGCCTAGCATGCAGCTGAGACTCCTTGTTCCTTGGGGAAACCTTTGTATCTGTGAATTCTCTACCATCTCACAAGTGTGCAGGGTCAGCCCTTTTTGCATTTCTGTCTTTTCTATCAGTCAGGATATGGCTTCTTCTGTATTACTTGGTTATAAGACTTCTTCTCAGCTAGTCTTCAGTTGAGTACTCAGGTTGATTGTTGTATAATTTAGTTGTAATTCCAGTTTGGTCCTGGGAGCAGTGTACCTTCCACCTTCCCCGCCACCATCTTGCATCCCCCGCCATCTATGTGTCTTCTGTGGTGAGGTGTCTGTCCAGACCTTAAGCCCAATTTTTAATTGGGTTGTCTGTTTTGTTATTGTTAAGGTTTAAGGTTTTTTTATTACATATTTGGATACTAGTTCTTTATCAGACATGTGTTTGCAAACAACTTTTCTGAGTCTGTGGCTTATCTTAAAATTGGTTAGAAGACTGGTACCCACAAATATGTCCTCGTGTCCCCTCTTTCCTATTTTCCTTACCCTCAGGGGCTTCTTTCTCTTCCTCCATGGAGAGCCTGCTGACACCTCTAGGACCTATGTTCTCTGCTGAGGGAAGGGGGTCCCATTTCTGGGTAGATGAAAGATATGTCACTGACCATGGCCTCACATGGCCTCCTCAGACCAAATGGACTCACCTGACCTGACTTTGAAGGAGATGAGAGCTCTTACTCTCATCCCCACTGAGCAGAGCCCCACTCATAGGTTCTGGGTATGAGGGCAGGGGGCGGGGCAGGCTGGCACAAGGCTGGGGAAGAGGCCACTGCTGGAGGACCTCTGTGGATTGGGTGCTGTGGCCTGCCTCAAACCCTCAAGCCTGATGCCCTGAGCTTCTGGCATCCTGAAGGTCCCTTTTAAGATCTGTTCTGTTCACCCAGGTTCAAGTGGGTCCTGCTGTTGCAACTGAGCATTTCACCTAGATAGAGCGTGCTCATGGTGGTCCCTGTGGCTGGCTGAGCCTCCCTAGAACTGCTTTGCTGTTAGAGAGGAAGGGGCTCTGCAATTGGAGGGAGACGCAGCAGGCCAGAATGTGCAGGCCCACACTCTCCAGTGTGCTGAATGGCAGGGTGAGGCTACTCAGCACAGGTAACTTGTGGAGCAGGGTGGGGCTGGTGTGGGCTAGGCTTGGTATTTGAAGATTATTCAGAACAGAACATGTGACAGGTCATGGGGCAGGACAGTGCCAGGATGGATGGGACCTTCCAGCTGGGCCTGTCACTCCCAGGTTCCTTTGTCTCCTCTACTCCAGCCCCTCCTCCTCCCTCCCTCCTTGAGGACTCAGCCCCAGGTCTCGGCATGCCTGCTTTCCCAAACAAGGCTCCAAGTGGACAAGGTGACCTCAGATGTAGGGAGTTGCCCCAACACTTGAAAATCATGTTTACTTACATTAGACTGAGAATTTCTACATCTAGAGGCATTTCCTGTGTATAAAAAGATTTATGAATGCTGATGTTCCCTTTATCACAATGATTGGAAATGTCTCTTGTTCCACACAGTAGGGCCCCCAGAAATTCTGATGTGGGAACACAGATAATGCCAAGGAGGAAGAGGGCTGACTGGCAGTTTCTGCCCCTGTGGAAATGAGGTTCTGGAAGGACACATACCTGGGAGTCCTCCCTGCACAACATCTGCAAGGGCACACGCACACCAGTGAACACAAAGAGGCACACACACACAAATGTGGGAACACAGGTACACACATGTGCACACGCTGACACCGTGGGAGCACACAGGGAACGGACTGGAACAGTGAGCACCTCGTGTCGGGGCTCTTCCCACTGGAAGGACTTTGTTCTTTACTTGATTCTGAATTGCTTTAGAACTTATTGTATTATGATATTTTCTTGTCCTAAATTCTTTGTAAATGAAAAATAATGTTCTTTACTGCATAGATGAGTGATAAATGGGTAACATTGAACATATGACTTTAATATTTTTAGGACTATCAAAGTCACACATGCATTATGAAAAATTTAGACATCACCTCAAGGAGAAGATAAGAGATTTGCAAGTGTCACTTCAGAAGTGACCATCATGTGTGGCCTCGTGGGTGTCTCTCAGGCTCCACCTCTCTCATTCGTTTGTCTCTGTCACATGCAGACTCATTTTCACAGGTGTGTGTCTGCCTGTTGAAACCACATGTATGTGGTCTGACAGGCAGAATCCTGGATGCACATGATTGGTCCACATGTCTCACATGAGAGGACCCTTGAAGTCTTTATCTTTTGCTCTGCAGAGATCCCTGCACCTCCGTTAGCAGCTGAGCTTCCCTTATCTGTGTGGACCAGAACTGGTGGTCCCCTCTCCATGGACATTAATGTTTTTTCCAGTTCCTAGCAATTACATCAGTGCTGTGATGGGTAGTGTCGACAATGCCTTTCTGAACAATTGTGTAAGAATTTCTGGGGGGTAACCTGCTAGGATGAGCACTACCAGGAAAAAATGTGCACCTGTGGACCTTTGATGGGTCCTGCACACTGTTCTCCCAGAGGAAGCACCTTTCTCCTTCTTCTTCAGGGGAATCTGCTATGCCCTTTGTTTCCTCACTCTGTCCCCAGGGCTGGTCACCACCAGACCAGAATCCTACCAATCTGATAGTGATGGTGCTTGCTCTTCAGTGTTGACCGTGCATGTGTCCCTTTTTCGGGAGGGCAGCCATCTCTGCATGTAGAGGCATGTGCACTGCCTCTTGTTAGAAGTGCCTGTGCTTACCCTGTGTCCCTTTAGAAAACACCTTCTTTTGAGATTTTTCTGTGCTATAAGGATGCTAAACATTTCTCTGGCCTAGGGTTTTAGTAATGCTTTGCATCTTGTGTTTTTTTTTTTAACTTCTAAATGGCTTTATATTATAATTATATTTTTAAAAAGCTATTAGCCATTTGCACACTAGTTTCATCAATGTATTTTCTTTTTTAAATTATATTTTAATGCTTATGCTCTTACAGTTGTCCCAATTTTTCCTCCTTTGCCTCCCTCCACCCAATCTGCCACCTACTCCCTCGGGCAATCCCCACACCATTGTCCATGTCCATGGGTTATGCATATACACTCTTTGGCTACTTGATTTCCTAGACTGTACTTTATATCCCCATGGCCATTCTGTAACTACCAATTGGCACTTCTCAATCCCTTCACTGCTTTTACCCACCTCCCAACACCCCTCCCATCTGAAAACCATCAAAATGTTCTCTGTATCTATGATTCTGCTTCTGTTCTTCTTGTTTATTTTTTTAGAGTCAAATGTTGTTAGATATGTATTTGTTGTCCATATTTTTTCTTCTTCTTAAAGAAGACCCTTTAACATTTCATGTAATACTGGTTTGGGGGTAATGAACTCCTTTACCTTTTTCTCTGAGTAACTGTTTATCTGCCCTTCATTTCTAAATGACAGCTTTGCTGGGTAGAGTAATATTGTATGTCCTTGCTTTTCATCACTTTGAATATTTCTTGCCAATCTCTTCTAGCTTTCAAATTTCCTTTTTAGAAATCAGCCAAAAGTCTTATGGGGTCTCCCTTCTAGGTAATTAACTGCTTCTCTCTTGCTGGTTTTAAGATTCTCTCTGTCTTTAACCTTTGACATTTTAATTATTATGTGCCTTTGTGTGGGCCTCTTTGGGTTCATCTTATTTGGAACTCTCTGTGTTTCCTAGATTTGTATGTCTATTTCCTTCACCAGGTTAGGAAAGCTTTCTGTCATTATTTTTTTCAAACAGGTTTCCAATGTCTTCCTTTCTCACCTCCTTCTGGCACCCCCATGATTTAAAGGTTGGCACACTTGAAGTTGTCCTAGAGTCTTGTTACACTATCTTCATTTGTTTGGATTCTTTTTTCTTCTCACTCTTCTGATTGGTTAGTTTTTGATTCCTTATGTTCCAAATTGCTGATTTGATTCTCGGCTTCATCCACTCTACTGTTTGTTACCTGTAAATTGTTCTTTATTTTAATTAGTGTATCATTTGTTTCTGACTGTATCTTTTTTATGCTGTTAAGATCCCCACTAAGTTTCTTGAACATCCTTATAACCAGTACTTTGAACTCTGTACTAGTAGCTTCCTTGTCCATTTTGTTTAGTTCTTTCACTTGAGTTTTGTTCTCTTCTTTCATTTGGGGCATGTTTCTTTCTCTTCTGATTTAGGCAGCCTCCCCATGTGTGTTTCTATGTGTTAGGTAGAGCTACTGTGTGTCCCAGGCTAGGTAGAATGGCCTGATGTAGTAGGTATCCTGTAGGGTACTGTAGCACAGCCACCCCTATCACCCAAGCTAGGTATTTGAGGTGTGTCTACTGTGTGGGCTGTGTACATGCTCTTGCTGTAGTTGAGCCTTCATTTATATTGGCATGTCCAAGGTCAGCCACTGCCTATGTTCTATCTAGAGTCATACAGTGTAAGCTACAAAGTGATCTGTGGATGGCTTGCTACTTGTGGGCTTGGAGTTGGGCTCAGACTGTGATCTGAGGCCAGCTGCAGCCAGTGGCAGGCCTAGGATCAGTTTAGTGAGAGTTATAGGGCTCGCTGAAGCCAGATGCTGCTTGTTTGAGAGAATTTAAGACAATCTAAAGTAAGGGTGTCAAACTCATTTTTACTGGGGGCCACATCAGCCTCACGGTTGCCTTCAAATGGCCGAATATAATTTTAGGACTGTATAAATGTAACTACTCCTTAACTAGGGGCAAGGAGCTTAGCACTGCCACTGGGTAGAAACAAGGTGGAGGGCCAGATAAAACAAAGTGGAGGGCCAAATTTGGCCCATGGGCCTTGTGTTTGCCACCTTTGATCTATAGCATAGGTCAAGGGAAGCCATTCATATGGAAAGCCACTGGAAATAGCATGGGTGGGCCTGACATTTGGATATGGTGGGGCGTCAAGGGCTGGGCAAATAATGTGATCTAGATTGATGGAGTCTCAGGTGTAGCACCCACCTGCCTGCTCTGTGGCTGTGTGGAGGGAGGCCTCAGAAAATGTACAGTGATCTCTGCCAGGGCTTCTGTCTGGGAGAAAGCTGTCCTGCAGTTCTCACACTGATGCCAGTCAATTCAGTTCCTTCCTGTATGTGTCTGGTGACTTTCAATCTGCTGTCCTTATGCTGGAGCTCAGAGGGAGTGAGTCTGAATAAGTTTGTGTATGGGCCCTTTAAGAAGAACTGCCAGGGAGTCTAGCAGTTTCTGTCTTATGTAGCCTCAATCCCTGCAGGGTTTTATAGCCAGAAGTTATGGGGACTACTCTTCCTAGCACTGAAGCCCTGAACTGGGGAGCTTGATGTGAGGCTGGGACCCTTTGCTCCTGAATTGTTCCTTCCTATTTTTATCCACCACATGTGGGTGTGGTACCTTACCATTTTGCATCTC
The DNA here is from genome assembly GCA_004024845.1 of Tonatia bakeri. Lineage (NCBI taxonomy): Eukaryota > Metazoa > Chordata > Mammalia > Chiroptera > Phyllostomidae > Tonatia > Tonatia bakeri. The sequence continues at coordinate 58,030 of PVIA01002232.1, read as the reverse complement.
TGCCACTCCTACCAGACTCGATGTAATTTCTTCTTTAATTCCACAGTCGTAGGACTTCTATTCATCCTGATTTCTAATGATTCTGAATGGTGGTTGTTGTATAGTTCAGTTGTAATTTTTATGTGATTGTGCAAGGAGGCAAGCCATGTTTACCTCCATGGGCATCTTGACCAGAAGTCCAGCAATGTATTCTTTTAAATAGAGAAATGTCATTGAACTGAGGAATGCATGTATAATCTGTTATATAATGTGTAATCCAAAAGTTTCTTTTTTATTGTATTTAATTTTATGCTATTATAGTTGTCCCCCTACCTTGTGGTTTGTCTTTCCAGATTTCTGAGTTTTTGTCGTTTTTGTTTCGGATACCAGAAGAGCCAGCTGTTCGCTGACTGACTTCTGGCTCTGGGGTCGCACTTGGTACAGTGGTCTCTACCAGGAGATCACACACACACTTACTGAAAGGACTTCTTTTTTTTCTGATCTCAAATCTATTTTGGATTTCCCTTTCAAATAACAAAAACAAAAATATGTGAGCAAACACAAAACAGCATCTATTATCACATTCCATTGATAGGAAATGCCCAGAAAAGGTAAAGGAGCACAGGTAGAAAACAGATCAGCAGTTGCTGGAGGCTGGAGGATGGGAGTGGGAACTTCTGGTTCAGGGTTTCCTTTTGTGGTGATGGAACATCCTGCAACTAGAGAGTGGGGGTGAGGCTCACACAACATTGTGAATGTACGTAATGCTCAGCAGTGACACAATTTACAGTGTAAACAATAGCTTTTATTTATTATTTAAAATGAATTACACCATGGAGAACAGGAAAAAGTCAAGGGAGAGGGTAGAACAGAGCCCTCTAGGGGGAGTGGAAGAGCAGGTTCAACAGGCGGCTCTAGAGCTGGCCCTGATGCATCTTCCTGAGGCGGCCCCTCCTCTGTGGCAGGAGCCAGTGCAGGTTCAAGGGACGGCTCTTCAGGCAGAGCCCAGGGGTGGTGGGACCTCAGTCAGGTCACGAGATGCTGCACAGTTGGGTCCTGGCTCCAGAGCTGTGGCTGGAGTGGCTGCTGGAGGTTATAACCACTGGAGGTGGACACCCCTCCAGGACTGGAGCGGCCTCCCGGTCAGCCCCAGCATGGAGCTCCTCGGGATGTATGACGGGTGTTGAAGCAGGAGCTGGCTCTGCCTCCTTGGCTGGTGCTGGAGTTGCGAGAGGAGGAAAGATCACCCATGTGCCTGCATTTCCATGTGCTCCCCCACCAAAGACAGGACACAGCCAGGGCCTTCCAGAGAAGCTGCAGCCTAGGATCCACCCCAGAACATCCTCCCCATGGCCAGTCCAGCATACAGGTGGTCTGAGGCCTGTCTTCGCTCCTGCCAAGCCTCTGTGGGTGCTCTGTGTGTCTAGCCTCCACCCCTCCCCACCCCCATGTATAATCTCTCATGTACCTCCATCTTATCCCACCCCACCACCCCCATCCCACCCCACCACGCCAACTTCTTACCCTTGGTTTCTGTTTCTTTAAGCTCTAGGTCATGCCCTACGTGAACCTCTTTACCCATATACACGAACATGGAGAAGAGACATAGGGCTGTTCTGGTGGGATGGGAGTGGTGGCCTGACCCGAACAAAACCACCATAGGCCTCCCTTTATTACCTCTGAGTCCCTACATGAAAAGGGCCACAGGCATCTGGGCTGAGAATGGACCCAGCCGCGGCCGGAGAGGAACATATTATCTTTCCTGCCTCTTTTCAGGCCATAGCCTGGGAGAAAACAAGAAAACAGCCCATCCGTGCAAATGTCTCTAGCCAGGTGAGCTGGGTAGAGCAGTTTTTCAATGTAACTGCTGTGTTACCGGGGTTCCAAGTTCTGCTGGGCCGTTATCAGGAAGTGAGGTCACAGCTGGCTTGTCAGGAAGTGAGGTCGCTGCTCTTGCCTGAGGAGAGGGCAGAGGCAGAGCTCTGCTAGTGCTGCGTACTAGGGCTATGCAATTTTCTATAGAAATCTTGTCAACTTTGATTACATTTGTTCTAGATTTTTGAAACACTTTCGATGTTGTGAATAGCACATTTAAAAATGTTTATTTTTTCATTGCTTTGAATAATACAGGTGATTTTTAATATTCTTATGTATTTAGCAACCTTATTAATTCAGTTATTAATTTTGTTCATCATACCTCCTCACTTTTTTATGCATTCTAGTAAAAGTCAGGTTGACTAGCTCCTATCCAAGGATAGACACGTCCAGTGTGCTGTCAGAAATTGTCCTGAAGAGCATACCTGGACTGCTCAAAATGTCATTCCTTCTAAAAGTTTGAGTAAAAACTTCCCTGCTTTTAGTTTATTAACCTAACTTGCACTGTGGGCTTCATCCCTGGGCAGAAACCACTTGAGGAAAACAGCGTCTGTGGGGATAAAATACACTAACTACTGCCTGTCAGTATGCTTCGTGAGATCATTTGAGATCTCAGACACTACGTCTCTTCAGTGACATCATCAGCAAGGAGCGTCTTGCGATGTGGTTTTAGCCCATGGTTAAGCACTTTAGGACAGTTTCACTCTCTGTGTTATGTGTAAGAAACTATGTATAATTGAAATAAGGGGCAAACAGGCACAAAAAGTTTCAGTTTACTGATTTTCTTAAATCACAGAACAATACATTACTTAATAAATCAGAAACTTAATGACAGTGATTTTCTAGTTGATTCTGGTCAAGAGGACCACATCAAGATGCAGCCATCAGAAGCCAAGTTGCCTGAATATTTAAAGTGGGGAAAGGCACTAAAGAAAACATGCATTTAAAAATTTTTATTTTTCAGTTGATTAGTTAACTATTTAAACCCTTGATGTCATTATTACCTTTGGCTGCATACCAGACCATCTAAAAACTTAGTAACTTAAACCAGCACACATTTATTTACCACACAGTGCTCTAAGTTGGAAGTTTTGTCTGAGCTGAGCCAGGTGTTCTGCTGTTGCGGGCCACACTCGGCTGATCTTCTCTGGGCTTGTTCATGGGTCTGTGGTTTGCTGCCAGTCCTTTGGGAATGACTGGTCTGAGATGATTTAGCTGAGTCCTTCACCCTGCCACCAGACTAGCTTGTGCTTATTTAAATGATGGTGGTGACCGGGGACCCCAGATCAGTAAGTAGAAGAGAGCATGCAAAAGTTGGTTCTTGAGTTTCTTGGGTTTCTCCAGGGTCATGTCAGAACACACACAGCTGGCTTCTGCTTTGTTCTGTTGCCCAAGGCAAGTGGAAGCCCAACCAGAGGGGGCAACAGACTTCGTTTTTGAGGTGCAGAGTGGGTGACATTGTTTGGTCAGCTTCTAAGCCCTTCCCCCCATACAACACAGGAGTGCTTTATCATGTACTTTTAAGATAGAGGTTAAGTACTGGTATTTTAAGTCTATTTAGCTAACTAATAAGAAAAAGTAAGGAATTAAATGACTTCCTGTTGGGCTGTTAAAAGCCCTGCTTTAATAATGGAGGAAGTCCTGGAGCGCAGACGGAGGGATGAAACGTAAAAGATAACTAAGACTGAAACGCTAATTTTGGAAGCTCGCCAGCAATTGACTCACAGCAGGACCTGGCTGCTAAATCCTGAAAGAAAGGATTTTTGAGTTATTGGCAAGGCCATTTTTTCCTAATAGTCTGAATGCTAGTGTTCTATTGGGTATTAGTATCACTGCTAACATTACAAGGTTTAAAAGGGTCAAAATGAGACTTTGATGTACCAAACTTAAACCTTTTTTAAAAATGTGTGTGTAGAAAGCCTATCCAGGATCACAGATTTAAAAGTATGACCACAGAGAACTGGTATTCCCAACGTTTCTTTGTACATGAAAGCAGATTTTTTTTTCCCCTCTTAGTTTTCAGGCACGCAAATGAGAACTAACATTGGGTACTTACTTTTCAAGTGCAAATTCTGAAGTGTGTTAAACTTCTCTGTGGGAGAGCCATGGGGTACAAAAAGGAAAATCCTTTCTGTGTTCTGTTGGGTAGGGCCTGTTGCTATATAGGAACAGAGAATGGCAGTTTAAAACATTAAAAAGCAACACATTATTTTTGATTGGTTTAAACAGATTTGAGAAGGGGAGATGACCATAGGATTCTTGAAAATGAAACTGACTTTCATAAAGGGTTGAAGACTTGACAATGGAAAACAATGGTAGTGTCCAAATAAATGGACAGAAAGTCTCGACGAGACTTGGAGCAGGGTGGGTGATGGAGGGAGAATTGCATTTTTAAAACGGTTGGCGCACAGCCTCTGGAGAAGTCATCTAAGTATAAATCAGACCATGTCATCCCATAGTATAAAGCCTGCCAGTGTCTTCCTGTTGCATTTCACAGGAAATACAATCTTGCCAATGGGCCCTACAGGCCTTGTGCAATCTCGGTCCATCCTGTTTTCCTAGCCTACCACATGGTGCTCTCTGCCTGGCTCACTGGGTTCCAGACACACCTGGCTCAGTCCTGCCTCTGCGCTTCCGCCCTGGGCATTCTGTCCCTTAGCCTGGAAAGCTCTTCTGTAGTTGTCTAGTCTCTCAGGTTTGGGTCCCACCCCATTCTTCAGGGCTTTTCCCTGTCAACCCATCCAAAGCCTCCCACAGACCAAGTATTTTTTACTCAGTACCTTATTTCCTTTATACCACTACTAGTTAACTTTTTTTTTGTAAATAACTTGCATTTTTCTGTCTCCTCACACTAGAATGTATCAGGGACCTTGTTGTTTTGTACATTGCTGGGTCTCCTGTACCTTTCACTGTGCCTGCTATTCAAGAATATTCACCGAGCCCTGGGCAGTGTGGTTCAGTTGGTTGGAGTGTCATTCTGTAGATGAAAAGTTCTGGGTTTGATCCCAGATCACATGGGCACGTATAATCCCTGGTCTGGGCACATGTGAGAAGCAGCCATTTGATATTCCTCTCTCACATCAATGTTTCTCTCTCTCCCTTCCTCCCTCTTTAAAGAGCAATGAACAAATATCCCAAGTGAGGATAAAAAAAATGTTCATGCAAAAGAATGAAGGAATTCATTTTTCAAACAAAACCACAGTTGATGTGTATTCTATCTTAGTGTACATTGTTTGCAATTATAAAATGAGGGCATTGTATTCAAATCTCAAAAAAAACAACAAAGTCTTTTCTCCTCTGGGTGTTACATCACGCTGACATTAGCTGTCACATTCAGCCTTTAACATTTGGTGATTACAGCACGTGTTTAACTCCAGAAGGGGATTGGTGGGAACTCTCTTTTTATCTACTGTCACCTGGAGTAGAGGTGAAAAAATCCAGATTGCAGAACAACTAGGGCAGTGGACCTCCAATGGTTTGTGTGGCCTAGGAAAAATTTATGGAACATCTATTGCTGTTTATTTTCATCTCATTTAAAAAAATTTCTAAGTTTGTTTTTTTGCAATATATTTAGTTCCTTAATTGCATAGTAGGTATATAAAATATATATAAATACATATAAATATAAATACATACATATATATGTACATATATATAAAAAAGCATATACCATGTTTCTGTATGACCTGTGTGCACCATATTTAGGTATGGGATGGATCCACCAATGTGAAGTTTAAAAATGATGAAGATTTACCCTATGAGTAGTTTTGACTCTAGTGCCAATTTCTGTGGGAGGATGTTTGTATATTTTCTTAAAGTATCGCTTTTAAAGAGTGTTTTACAAGGTAATGTTATCATATTTAATCTACCTAATATAATCTAATTATCATATTTAATCTAACACATATAAATCTAGGATTAAAAATATTAAGGGGACATAATAAAAGAAAGGCTTACCATATTCAATTTGCAATGGAAACATCACTGGGCATACCAAAAAAAAAAAAAAAGCAGAAATTCCTAAATAGATGGCATGTTAATTTGGGATTTGATCCCCCATAAAGTGATAGTTAGGTATCTCTTCTCTCTGCCCCTCCAGCACATACTGTCTCTTCTGTCTGCCAGCCCCACTTCCTGTGAGCCTCCCATGTGTGACACTCATGCCGATACCTGGCTACCTCGCTCCCTTGGCACATAAAAATCTGTGTTTCAAAATGCCTCTGCGGTTATGCCTGAATCCAGCAGAGAAGTTCAGTTGATGTTATTATTCATCATTTCCTTTTCTTTTAGTTGTGTAGGCCATTCTTTTAATATTACAATCCATCTCCAGAAAATTTGGTTTTGAGGAGGTTACTATTGATACATCTCATTTGCAAGTAGGTTTTAAAAGCTTTAAACTTTTTTTGATATCCGTACTGGGTATTTTGTTTGAGTATTTTATAGAAGTATAATAAAAATGACAGTATTTTACAAAGTCTTTTTCCTGAGGTCTTGAATATATTTTTCTGAAAGAGTGACTATGGGAAAAATATTTTTTTCACTGCTAGACTGCTACATTTTGGTATGGGAAATGCATAGTGCTTTTATTGCTGCAGGAAATTTTTGTACTTTATTATCAGATCACTTTATAATGCCACCTGCTTTTGAAAAATATGGTGTGTCTTCATTTCTTCTTTCAATATGGCTTGTTGCCCTTAGCAATTTTATAATAAAGTGCACTCGGGCTGATGTCTTTCCACCTGGGTAACTGCCCTGTATGTCTGAATTCACCATCTAACACAGCCCTACCTACTCACAATGAGTTAACCTGTATCCTTGCCAATTTTTAAATAAAAGAAAAAAAAACTTTGTAAGAGAGTACTTAATAGTAATATAAAAAATAAATGTGTATATAATGATGTTTGCATGTTACTAATTCAATTACTAAGGTGAGAATTAAAAAAAATCTATTCCTGGGTAGTCATTTCTACTTTGAGGCACAGCTGTAATCTCTTGACTTAAGATACTTAAGTACTTAATAATGGTTACTGAGTTAAAGATTGGCCCTGTGGAGAATTTTTGACTCATTAGGTAAATTTTCATTTGTGAATTTTTTATCCATTTAGGACAATGACTGTCAAATATTTTTTTCTTCTGAGATCCTCTTATCCTTCCTTTCTAGACTCAAATTTTAAGATATTTTCCTCCTTCATTTGGGCCAGTTCTTATATTGTTTCTATGCCAGCTAAAGGAGAAAACTTTCCTTCTGTTTGTGTTTTTTTTACTTCACCCAAGCTGGCTATCTCTACTATATAGAGATGATAGAAGCAGAATGCTAGTAATAAAGAAAATTGGCCTGCATTCTAAACCCTCTCCTGAGACTAACCAGATGTGTGTCCTGAGGTTATTCATTACATTGTGTCCTTTTTTTTCATTCATTGTCTGCTAAATAAGGGGGCTGCCCAAGATGATCTAATTCTTTTCTGATTCTTATCAATCTGTGTTTTTCGTTTTGAAGGAGAAGGGTAAATGTGAAGAAGATCCTAACAATAAAGCAGAGTGCGATGTAACTGAATAAAACGGATGTGCAGGTTGAGAGAGGAGGAGTGTGTATTATCTGTAATTCCTATTTGTTGTCTCTAATCTTTCTTTAGATTATGTTTCTATTTGGTTTAATAATCATTCATTTGGTTTTTTTAGTTTTTCTACTCTGAATGTGGTTCATAGAGATTCAGAGAAAAATGGGATTATGGGTAAATGAAGAGAATATTCTTTCATTCCACATTTCCCAGCCACTCGTGGTGGCTTCTCACCATTCCACTTTCTATCTCTGTTGCTGGCAGTGACTTGAAAGACATTTCTTGGACCCGAATATTCCTCTCCTGGGCTGAGAAGAGCTGCATTGCCATGATGAGAGAGGGGGCCTGATCTGTTCATGTACTCATATATTCACTGACAAATGTCAGTGCCTGACCCATTTAACAGATTTGTTTTTTTTAATTGGTGACAGCATTTACTTTATGTCATGTAAGCCTGTGGACTAAATGTCTCTTAAGGCATGCCAACTGCAGTTCTCTCTTAGGACAGAAAGAGAAACTTGGGTGTTATTCACAGTATTTTGACTTCCGTGCCCAGAAATTCAATTGTTTCAAGATCATGTACTAAAACTACACTAAAAACACCTAAAATCCATAGGTTAAGAAAACAATAAACTAAGACAGGCCTTGAAAATTCTCTTTTTATATTTTGAATATTTTTCTTGACATTAATGAACTGTTCTAGGACAATGGTTCCCAAACTCGACACTATTGCCGTTTCAGCCCTGGTAAGTCTTTATTGTGAGGGCTATTCTGCACACTGTAGCATAGTGGACAGTATTCCTGGCATCTGCCTTTAAGTCGCCATTAGACTTTTATATTATGACAACAAAAAATATCTCCAGAAATTGCCAGATGTCACCAGGGGGATGGGGAAATCAAGCCGTGGGTCCAGAGCTTTGATGCCTCTGAGGAGGGACTTACAGATAAACCTCCTATGAGTAGGCAAAGTCCATTTCTATTAGAGCTCTAGTAATGAAATATTTAAATGATTAAAGGCTCCTCATTTTGTTCTGATAGTAATCTTAAGGAAGAAAATAATCATTGATGAAGGGATTGGTAAATTCTCCACAAAATCATTTTAAAAATTTACTTTTCATGGTAACATATATCTCATATTGCTAGATTTCTACTACATATTGATGTAAATAAAGCAAATAAAATGTAAATAATGCTAAGTGAAACCATATTACCCATAATATACTTTAAAAGCTAAATGTATTTTAAACAATAAAACATTTTGCATGCATTTAAAAGAGACATCCTTTTAATTTTTAAAATAAGGAAAAAGAAAATCAGGTATAATGAGCTTGGAATGATGCTTTCATTATCCATTTACAAACACCCAAAGATTAAAATAATAAAATCTGTGTTCTGTTGTTTGGGTAGGAAGTGACTGGCTTGCATATTTGTCTATACTTGGTAAGACTGATCAGTTCCTCACTTTTAAAATGTTCTTTTGGAAAAATGGAACAAATAGCAGAGTCCCAACAGCATATTGAATAGACTTGCATTTTAACTTTTCTACTGCAAGTTTCCACTAGTGTTACATAAAACTAGATTGAAGTTATCACATGCAATAATCGTTTAAAGAAATTAGATGCTTTTTCTAAAGCTATCCTGCTTTTCAAATCAGAATTATAGTTCTGTTTTTAGGGGAAAAAATAGGTAGACAGGGAGATGAGTTTTTTTTTTTTCTTTCTATCTGTTCATTTCTCGTGGCATACCTCATTATTACTTCCCGAAGGAGAAAGAAACAATCAAACTTAATAATGTCATTTTGCCATTTCTGAAAGTAACTAATATTTGCATGTACCTCAAATGTAAAGTTATTTGAAATTTTATAGAGATGCCATTGATAGTAACTTGGCAAGTGAATCTTGTTATATAAAAACAGACTATTTATTGGCTTTTTCTCTGCATGTATTAAAACTAAACATATAAAGAGCCTTTTATGGTATCCATATTGATAGATATTGTTTCCCTCTTCAGTTATTCTTATAATTCAGTTGATTTCTCCAAAGAATTATGTGTATTTACTTATAGTCAATTGCTATTTTCATATTATGCTATGTAGCCAAAGCCAAAAATCAGATGATTGAGTTATTACTTTATGTTTATATATAATATCTCATAAACTCCCTGTTGACTCCCTCACCTCCAAATTTCTTGTGATGAAACAATATTTAGGCAAAATAGAGAAAATATAATGTTTCTGATATGATGTGCTATTATGTGAGAGTGTATGAAAATTTGAGATGTTTTGAGTTTCTTAAATGAAAATAACTTTTTATATACTTTAATTTTGAGTATTTTATCTAGAGGTAAAATTGGACGTGCAGTTACTTTTTTCAGCATTTAATTTAATTTAATAACCTTGCTCTATTGCCCTTCTTTGTCTCAACAGTGTTATCATAATTGAACTGAGGCTTTTGGTGCTGCATGTATTTAAACATAATCCTCCCAGATATTAATTAATTGAATGTGGCCATTTCAAAAACATCATTGGAATTATTTCATGTGGATGTGTTGAAGTGTGCTTATCTTTCTCATCTATGAAAGGCAGCACATCTTTGATGTCAAAAGCTCCCATTTGCATTACATCCCACACAGAGACTTTCAATGGTGAGAAATAGAACTCTTTTTGCTATGGCATGAAACACCACTTTTTAATTTGCATTACTGTATTTCTATTTGGATGTTTTTTAGTTACATACTTGCCAGTTATTGATTTTCCTTTGCATTCTATGAAATAGGTTTTAAAAATCGAATGGTCATTTTTGGATGGGTAGGGGACAGGGTTGGGGGAATGAGTGACTCAAATGTGAAGGGCGTCTCCTCACATAACGCAGTGAATCTTCTGAGTCTGATTGTTAGGAAGGCGAGGGCCACAAGGACTCAGGATTTCTGCATCATTGTTTTAGTACCCAGGCCAGAAAACCTAGACATTTTTTAAAACTTTATCTTTATTGTTGATGATTACAGATGTCCCCGTTGCCCCACCCCACCCCATTTCACCCACATCCACCCAGCAACTGAGACTCTTTTTCGAGCTGTGCTATTCAGGGCTGTTGGAACATGTAGCAATAGTTGGCATTGCCCAGGAGAGCAGCCGCTAGCCACACGTGGCTATTTCATCTTAAGTTTAAGCACAAGGAAATATTTACTTCCCACATGCATACACTGTGTTTAACACAGTCAATGTACTAGTCAGTGCTGGTAAAGGACGCTTATATCCTGCAGGAAGTTACAGCAGAGAGCGCGGAGGATTCTCGTCCTAGATCAGGATGGAAGTATTTAGAAACAGTCTTCTCTCAGGAAATCCTCATGAAGAAGTGAAATGCTGAAAGTTGACTTTGTCCCCTCATTTTTGTGTGTGTCCTTTAGCTGTATCTGTGCACTGAGGGCCCAGAGAATTCACAAGCCCCTCAGAAGCCCCCACCAGGCCTGCTACAGACTCCAGGCTTCTCTGCCCTTGTAGCCGCAGCTGCAGCAGCCCTACTAGTATATTTTGTGTTCAAATGGTTGCTTCTCTTCAATGATTGGAAATCTGTTATTGTTGATTTATAGAGGCCTAACTGATTTGGGAGGACAATGAAAAGAAGCCACAGCATTTTGGCACTTTCTCCTTGCTTTACCATCTTCCCCAATTTAATACGTAGGTGCTTAGGTTAAATATTATTATGATACCATGGCTTCTACTATGGCTGGAATACAGAGTATGGGGTTGTTACATGGCAGAAAGAAAGACAGTGTTTAAAGAGAAACAATGATAACTAATTTTCTAGTGACAGCAGTTACTTTTTTCTTTCTGTATATTCTTACAGAGATTTTTTTAATGCTCAATGCTTTCCCTTTCCCTTTTTTCAAAATAATGATTTGATTCTTCAACTTTCTTCTAGAGTGACCAATACAATTGTTTAAAATTATTTTGAAAAATACTATTTCATGGACTCAATAGGTTGTGTTTCAGTTTATTGGGGTTACTGTCCTTTGTGCCACTCATATTTTCCTACATTGGATGGGAACCTTGTCACCTCTGCTCCTTTCTTGGTGTAACCCAGCAGAACCCGAAAGCTTTCTCGCTTCTTGGTACAATAAGTTGCTCCACACTTGTTTTTTTATTTCCTACATGACACCTATAATCACTGATTTTTCTAAGGGACTCTTAGAATATTTTTAAAAGAAGAAAAGCTCCATTTCACCTTTTCCCCCTACTTTAATACAATATACAGAAATACATGTCAACAAAAGAGAAAGCTGAAAAAATCCTGCAACGTATGTATCAGTTTTAATATGGACATACTTACTACAGGAAAAGGTTTCACTGTTCAACTGAAGAAAAAGAGTTGGGGAAGTGTCAGCTTAATGACCCCTCGGAGCAGTGAGGGGTTCAGGCTTCTAGGCGCGTGCGGTGTTGTTGTTCACTGCAAGTGTCATTGCATACGCTGGCCCTCTGAGCTGTCCGCTTCTTTAGCTACACGTGTACGTAAGTACAAATGTAGATATTCAGCTCATTAGAAATCAACAAGATTATTATTTCTTAAGATCTTTGAACTGTGAGCAATGAGAAACTAGAGAGTTTTAAATATTTTTAAATTTATTTTAAGCTCATCTAAAGGGTTCACTTTTAGGAGCAGGCTCCAGTTAATGAGGGGCACAGAGGGCAAGGCGTGTACAAATCAGAGAGTGGGCTTCTGCTGAAGGTGGTAGGACAGAAGCAGAGTCATTTGATGGAAGGGAAACGAGGGTAACTTGAATATCTGCTAACCCCTTTTCTTGCTCTTTTCGTGGAGAGGGCTTGGCAATCTTTTCTCTAGGCTCATGAAATTACTTGTAATATTCATTATCCTCATTGTTTTTAATATAATTGATTCCTTAAAAACCTACTTCGCATTTTTGCTCTAAATTTAAACTTCACATTACTGATATGCACACCAACATTTCCCTTTTGGCAATGTATTTGTGTAATAAGCAAGATGCAGAGTGGAGTTTGGCTGGAATGAACTATGGCATAGGTTTTTATCTTCACACCTCTGATTTTCTTTTGTCTTCCATTTTGCCTGGGATAGCTCATTTATATATAAATCTGTATGTGTGCGCGCATGTGTGTGTGTGTGTGTTCATTTCTTAGATCCTGTCACTGTTCCAAAACTGGGGTAGCATTCGTAGGTTCATTTGGAAGAATTTGGTCTTCGTGTGCCACTTCAGTGGAGTAGGGGGAAAAGCCAAATCACCTCTTTCCTGAGAGAGCATTTCATCCATCTCCATCTCTGTGATCGCACCGAGTCATTATGGAGCAGTTGGCTCTGATACGCTTGCACAGACACAAATTGAGTCCGACAGGACTGATGTCGCCTGGACGTGGCTGTCATTAGAAATTCTGGCACGAGGATGGGAGTGGTGAAGGCGGGGGCTGGGGGGGCACTGGGAAGCTGATTCCTTTAGCACTTCTCCTGTGATGTTTGGAGAGTTTAACATTTGATAGCTATGAACCGTTCGATAAGTTGTTTTCCAGATAAGATTAATAACAATAGCTGATTTAGAGCAGCTGGCTAGCTTTTGGTTTCAAGTAGATGTGTTTCAGTGTGCAGCACGCTTGTACATGCCACCTACAAATCGGCACCAAAGGGAAAAAAGTCTATTTAGTGGAATGGTAATTAGAAGGATCCCCCCTTCCTTTTAGTTTTATCTTCCCTGCATTCAAACCACTCATGCAGAGTAATGAAAAAGATAATTATCTTTAAAAATTTTTATTCTCATACTCTAGCTCAGTTGCAGAAAAGACAGTATAAGATCTATGTTACATACTTTTTAAAAAGGTTATTTTAGGGGATTAGGTTATTTCTGGATAGCTCTAGTATTTCCTGTCAAAAATTTTGTATGTGTTGCAAATATTTCAATATGGAAAACTTAAAGATACACTGATTCATTTTGGAAACAAATTCTGATTGTCATTCTTATGTTCTTCTCACAATGACAGAGGAAACTGTAGATTCAATATTCTCCCTCTCTCTCTCCCTCTCTCTCTCAAGAGCCTACTTTATAAGATGCTCTGCAAGATTTATTCAAGGTTCTATAGGAACAATTATTTATCACCTGAAGAGTCAAACTTCAAATTATTGCTTGAAGCCAGTTACAGCTTCCCTTTTATTTCTACTCCCACCAGGACCACCATCAGTCTCAGGCCTGTGTTGCTTCTCACCTGGGACTCCTGCTATGGCCTAATAGCATTCTCTTAATCATCCCACATTCAGCTGTCAGTTGACCTTCCCGGAGCCTAGGTGCATGTTGTTCCTCGGCTCTGAAACATTAAATAGCTTTCTTTGTGGTTTGCCAAATAAAGGCTGGTTGACTTGGATTGGTATCACAGGCTTTCTGTGACTTTTTTTTTTAAGAACCATTTTCTTTTGCCTTCTCCTCTTTTGGTTTCCTAAGGGGTCCATCATGCCAACCCAGTTTCTCAGTGTGGTCTCCGGACCAGCCACATCTGCATCATCCAGAAACTTGTTAGAAATGCAAATTCTTGGACCTGACCTCAGACCTACTGAATCACAAGCTCTGGGGGTGGTGACCAGTTATCTGTTTCAACAAACCTTCCAAGTGTTCTGATATACACAGACATTTGAGGAAGCTCAGCTCACCAGGCAGTTCACCTTTTCCCCCAAATTCCTCTCCCATTGCCCTACTTTTGCATAGAATTCCCGAAATGTCTTTTTTGTAAAATCCTACCTATATGCTAACATCCAGTGTGAGACACTGCCTTTTCCAGGATGCCATCCTTGATCCTATCTTTGATGACATTATTTGGTTTTCCTTCCTAGCACTGAACAACTTAGTAACTTGTACTAGGCATCTTATGCATCTGTCTTATTTTCCCTACTAAGGTGAAAAGTCACAGAAGACAGAATTTGGCTCATTCATACCTCCCAATGCTGTGCTTTGTGGCATCTTTGATGCCTTGCACGCAGTAGGCTCTCTAAAAATAGTTGTGGCTTATTGATTTTACATAGAAGATTGCCCAGGAGGCATATAAAAATCCTGTTAAATCAAAGTGGCTCATGCTAACTATTGTTTTGACTTATTGAAGCCAAACTAGACTTGAACGTTCATGTGTCTTCAGGGAAGAAGCCAAATGTGCTAGTGTAAAAAATTCTAACCTCTACTGCTTAACTGAAGAAGTTGAATTAGCCCTGTCATTTCACCCAGTGCCAAGAAAGCAGCTTCCATTATTCTGTCAGCGATAGACTTTTATCCTGCACAGTGGAGCCTCTCTCAAATTTTTCTTACAGCATTGGTATGCTTTCTTCCCCTGATGTACTCACGTAATGTTTCATAAGAAGTGACAGTTTTTTTCTCATAGAGTGTTGCCCAAAAGGTAGCAAAAGCAGAGAGTGAAATTCAAGGTGGCTGCCTTTAGTATGGCCTGAAAATGGAAACAAGAAAGGCTAGGGCTGCCCCATTGTACAAACCCAGTTATTTGCTTCCTAATACAAAGGCATCATGGTTACAATTTATTGTGTATTTATAATGGATTGTGTCTCTCAATGGTGGTTGTGATGGAACAAGGGGAAGAGAGGGAGGAATCTAAGCCGCCTTTGTGTTTTCTACCCTCTCTTTTCTCTGTCTCTCCCCTTCCAGGCTCTGAAAGTGTTCCAGCTGAAATTTCAGATCGTACACACTCGCTGCGGCGTCAGAGGCAGTGATTCCCAGCTGCCAGCGTGTGCTGCCGCCGGGCTCAGGATGGTGCGGGTCGCCAGGCCACTGCTGCTGCTCCTCGCTTTCTTCCTGCGCGCAGATGCTGAGAGTAAGCCATTCTCCCCTGCTGTAGGGGGCTGTGACCGTAATGAGTGGTTTTGTTTGCAGTTGGCACCAGGCTCAGGGCCTCTGAATACGTCTCCTTTGGAAGTAAATCCTGAGACACTGTGGGATCCTCCTTGGCCACCAGCCAGCCTTTGAAAGAGATTATTGATGTGACTTCCTTACCATTTTCTCTCTCTCTTAATGCCCCCTTCCTTTTTGGTGCCTCTAACTGGTCCTACTGTTTTGTCCCTTTTTCTTTTTATACTCTTACCCATTGGGTGGCAAAGATATTTTGAGACCAATGATATAACTCAAACTGGGGTTAACCAGTTGGTGTTGCCAATAAGTAAATATTGTTCAGACCCATTAGAAATTTCTTTAGTTTTGTGGATATTTCTATGTTTAGAGAAACGCACAATGTCACATTGAGCCCAATTAAACTTCCAAGCCCCTTGTAGCTGTCATAGCAGCTGTTCCCATGTACTGTTTCCGACAGCTGTCGTCGAGTGCAGTATTCAAACAAATCAAGCAGAACTGACAAACCTGTGGCTGGATGAAGGGTGTGGAAGTGTGAGAAGTCTGCTGAGTAGAGACACCAAAGTTTGGATTATTGGGCTCAATTGATTAAACTGAGATTGTGGTCAATTGGCTTGCCAATTAATGAGAAGATCCTATCTCCTTCATAATTAGGGAATCATTACGTCTACCTTGTTTACATACGTTTCTTTTCCCATCTGTCCTGTGGTCTTTTGGAAGCGATAGTCCTGGAAAAAGGCACATCTGTGGTTTGTACTCACAGCATGTCTGGTTCCTTGGTAGTGGTTTAACTCATGTAAGGGTTGGCCATTCTCATAGGGAGTCCCCTGGCACTATTAAAATGTATAACATCTGTAGTCATTAACTTTTACCTCCACTGACTATTTCAGTGAGATTAAATTTGATTCATGTTAAGGATGTTTCGAAAACAAGGATCCTATGTTGTGTTGGCCCCTACCTATTAATTGCATTTTGACAAGAATTTCCTCAATAGGAGCCAATTTCTTGGTTTAAATAGAAGCTCGTTTTTTTTTTTTTTTAAGAGAGCTTTCCAGGAGTGAAAAGAATAATGTTAATAATAGGATACATATGGAACATGCATGTTTTAAACACAACATTCTCTGGTTAATAATGTATATAGTTTCCCAATTAGCACTTGGGAGTGTTGGTTTAGAGTAAAGCCAAAGAATTTTTCATACAATGCCAGCAAATAATTAACTGGGAAAGGACCCAAATGAAAGATGCTCTTATTATTTTAAAGCCCTCTATGTCAAAATCTATTTTAAAGTTTAAATCTAAATTTAGTTTAAAGAAATCAGGCATATGGCTTTATTTTTCTGTTTTGGCTAGAGTGAAAAAGTAAGTTGTTTTACAATTGTTAATTTTTGGCAAAAGCATATGAAGACCCTGGGAACCCATTTTAATATCAAATTGCAGTTAGGGATTTTTTTAGTTATTAAATATAATTATTTATCCATGAAGTTTTCCTTCCAGATAAGTAAAAATGTTATTTTACTGAGTACCTATTCTTTTGTTTAAGTCTTCAGTGGAAAGTGGCAGACATACGCCAAGTGTTTAGGAATACATACTTCTAAAATTATGCTTTTAAATTATATTACAAGTGCTCATCACCCTCCATCTCCTCCTTCTCCTCCCCTCCCCCTCCTCTTCCATCACACTGCCTGTACCACAGAGTCTTACAGAAGCAATAACGGAGGCATGATTAGCAATTTTTAGTTAAATTAAGATATTTATTATGTTATATATTCATGTGATATAAGCTTTCAACCTCGAGATGTAACCTGAAAAAAATCCATTCTCTCTCACTCTTCCTGTTGAAACTAAAGTGTGGAGACAGGCTTACTCTTTGCAAACTAATTTTGTTTGGTTTGCTCTTGTCTGCTCAGCCTTGATTTAGTATATTTTCACTTTAACAGATTCATTTGGCATTGTTGAATAGCGTGTTTAAGTTAACCTGAGCATTCCTAGTGAAAGAGAAAAAAATGAGCTATTTTTTTGTACATTTTAGAAGAAGGACAACCCTCAGTAATCTACTAGAGGATATTGATGATCTGTGAAAGCATATGGTAGAGTTAGACATCATTTTAGTCACTAGGAATATTTAAAATAGGATGTGGATTGTAACCCATTAAATTGTGCCATCACCTTCTCTTAAAACACAATAAAAATCAAGATACTGCTAGCACTGAAGAAAGTTTTTTTTCTTCATTGTCATGTAAAGATAATATTTCTCAGGCTTCCATTACCGGTATCACTGGTGTATTTCTCTATCTTCATTATTTTCCCTTTCAATGAAAGGTGTTTTGTATTTTCACAAGTGATCAGGAGATATATTTCAAAACTTAATAGTAGCTCTCAAAGCAATTTGGGAACTCTGGAATAATTAATTTTTTCTCTTTTGAAGAACCAGACTGTAAAGGGTGATTTACAGTGATCTTAGGGAATAGAAAGAAGGCACTCTAGTTTACAATGTTAATTTAATATGTTCGACTCATTGCTTTTTGAAATGATGAATTCCCAAGAATCAAGGAGTTAGGATTATAATCTGCCCCACCCTGTGGAATGCCCTAGAAAAGCATTAGGTGTGATGTTGCATTAAGTAGGAAAGCAGTTAGGAGCCTTGGTTCAGATCCAAGTTGGAAAATTTGGATAATACTTTTTGAGCAGAAAATTATAGTCTCCGCCACTGCCAATTTAAAATGCCCCACAGGTCCCCACTATTAAGTCTAGATGTGTGCGTGATCTTGTTTCTTTGCATTCCTGTGTCTTAAATGCTCGAAATGATCTTGCTTGTTTCTCGAAAGCGTGTACACATGGTAGAACTCTGGTCTCAGGAAAGATTAAGCGTGACTCCTGTTTGAGCACTGGGAGTAGCTCTTCCTCATTTTGGACCAACCATTTTCTAGTTTAGGTGGCGGTCTGATTGAGGTCAATTACGCAATAACATCCATGCAAACTCATGAGGAATTTAGATTCTATAATATTAGTGTTTTCCTGGGGTGAATATTTTCCTTTTGGCTGAGTGTTCATACTGATTTTTGTTAGTTTTATTTCATATTAAGCTTTAGTTTGCTTTTTTTTTCAATCATTACTTTTTAACTAGATGCAAGCCAACAAGCTCCTGTTAGCCTTTATTTTCATCATACTGGTTCCAATTTAATGAAATTACCAGCTAATGTTACATTCTAGACATGAGTTCACATTTTGGCCTCTGTAATTGGGCCTGAGTGTTTACTGGATCTTATTAGAATCATAATTCTTGGTAGTTTAATTCCTCAAATGGTCTTGTTCATCCACTTCCTGTTGCCCTTTGCCGTATTTTAAATCTCTGATGGTGAATACACCCTCATTTTCCTTCCTTATTGTTAAGGAATTCTTCCTATAGGCCCTATGAACTCACTATATTTCCATTTCATCTGAAAGCATTTAGTTTCTCCCTCATTTGGTATTATATCACTGTATTTAAAGAATGTCTGTATTTCTTTGTCAATACAGAATGGACTGATATCTCTGCTGTAAAATAACCATTTTTCCCTTTTGTATTTCCTGAGGTGTATCATAAGGTAGTGATTAAGACAGTGACTTTTGAAGTCAGTTATGGCTATCATTTTGTAGTCTGGAACATAATACTCATGCTCTTTGCCTCAGTTTCCCTAGCTTTAAAATGTGGGTGATGGTGATGTTGGTAATGATGATGATGATGGTATAGTACAGGCACTGCTCTTGAGTTTTGTTCAGATTAAGTAAGTCTGATATAATATATAGATCAGGTATCTTACGGTAGGTGTTTGATAAATATTATGTTATTATATCATTATTCAAAAAATTAAGCTAACAATTTTGTTGAGCACTTATGTTAAATGCTGTGATAAAATTCTTGCATTTGACTTAAACATTATCAAAACATAAGTGGTTAACAAACCAGTTTTTTTGCAGCATGTTAAAGTCCCAGCTTGCTTCTTTATAAAGCCCTAAACATAAGAGATTCTTATGAACTGTTGGTCCAGAAACAAAGCCGAAAATTAAGAGGGGAAATTGTGAACCATATCTATTCAGTTAAGCTTTATAAAAATCCCTTTCTTAGATTTATTATTTTAAAATTAATATGGTTTGGTGTAACGGATCATGGACAGCATTCTCATCTTTCTGTTCTGTTGCTTCTTGCAATGTCCTTGCTTGAGCTTCTCAGAGGGTGGAGGTATCGATATTTACTATAAGCAAATATAGTATTATATGGGCCAGTGGTCCAGAAAGCGAGATGGAGGTAAGTGTGGTAAGAAATTATTCTGTGAAAAAAAATGTTTTAAGGAAAAGGAAAATGATTGGATTGAAAGCTAGGGGAAATGATACCTTCAAAGAAATAGTCTAAATGAAATAGTTAGATCTTCCAAACTGGAGTTAGGAATGGAAAGGATCTTTTTGAGGTTATCAAAGTACATACCTTTCACCAGACAGGGCCATTTTACAATGAGAACATTCATGTCTCATTAAAAGTGTCTTTTTGTTTTTGTCTTAGATTGTGAGTGTCTGGATATGTATGTATGTATGTATGTATTTCTATCACAAACCATTAAATCATCCTTTAAAAAGTTAATTGCTTGAGATAATGAAAATGTTCCTAAATTAGATTGGGGTGGTGCTACTACTTAAATATAAACACACTAAATATTGTTACATTGGATAGACTATATAATGAGTGACTTATATCCCAATAAAATTATTTAAAACTTGCTGCTTAACCTAGCCTTTTGGTTAGATTCCCTGTGGTATGTGCAGCCCTTGAAGGAAAGTGTGCTGGTTTCTTCAGGCCAGTTAGAATAGACATGCACATTGAGGGGACCAGGGAGAAAGCCAGTTCATTTACCACATTGATCAGCCCCTTCCTTGTTTTCCTTTTCTCTGAATTTACAGGGGTGTGGCAAAAATAAAAACCTTGCTTCTTCCTCCTCTCCTTCCCTCACTTAAAAGTAGCTAAATTAGCAGCATCCAGCTGTCTGCAGCCAGGAAACTATTCCAGCTATTTTACTGAACCCTGAGCCCCATTACAGATTTTTCTGAGGCTTTCTGAATTAATTGCCCCCAGCAGAGCTGTATCTACCTAGTAAGGTTAAGAATATGTCTCAAAATCAACAAATGTGTACACTTCAAAGCATTTTGAGTGTAGAGGGATTTGCTTTTTTTTTAATCCAAAGTATGACATATTTGTTATCTCGGATCTCTGTGAAGAGGCCCTATCTTGAAGGATGCAATAATATTTAAAATATTTGTGCATTACTTCTCGTGGTTGCTAATAGCCTGGTGGTAACTGATTAGTCTTTTCTATGATTTCCTCATTAATTTTTCTTCACATTCTTAGGGTCTTTTATTTTCCTCAGTTAGCCACTATTTATGTGATTTATTTCAAATAGCCTGTATTTGTTTGGGAGCCTGCCCTCTCTTCTACACATTTGGCTTCAGTTAATTCAGAAAATTTTCAAACAGCATCCATTTTGAAATGAAGAATCAAAGAGAAGAGTGATTTTGTGGAAACCAGTTCTCTTACTTCTAATTTTGGCTTTCCTGTTTTCCTCAGTTTGCTCTTGCCTCATTTATTCAGTCACCAAGCTAGTGTGTGTGCGTGTGCTTGCTTGCATGAGAAGTTTTGTGCAAAATTATGGAGACATAAAGATTTAAAGAAGTGTGGTTTCATGTCAGCTTCTACTTGGTCTTCAGAATTCATAGTTCTGTTTTCAGAACTCCCTCGAGCAATATTTTCAGACTTCATCTCCAGGCAGGAAGTAGTCCTTCAAATATAGACTCAGGACCTGGAGTACATGTAGTCAGGTCCTGCCTCTGCTATATATTCTTAACATGGATAAGTTGAAAATCTCCATGTGTCTCTCATCTGTAAAATGCAAACTGAAAAGAACATGCACTTATGGTTATTGTAAGGACTGAATAAAAGCTGCTTGCAAAGCATTTTGAATAACAAGATTAAATGTTCACTAAATGTTAGTTGCTATTATGCTTTTTTCTCATTAGCTTGTATCAATTCCAGATTAGAGGCATCTGTGTATAGATCTTTGTTGACATTTATTATTCCATTAACTTCACAATTTGAGCGTCATCTTTTAAAAAATGTAAATATGTATCTTTATTACATTTGTGGTTCCAAAGGACACTGACTGATTGGTTCATTCATGTATTTAATAGTTCCTTTAATAACTGTTTATTGGACACAATTTTATGCCCAGCATTGAGTTAACTGCTAGGGATTCATCAGTGAGAGAGAGATGTGAAACCTGTATCTAAAGGGCTTAAGCTCCAGTGGAGTAGGCAAATGTGAAATGTTAATTTCAAAGTCTTATACTCTCTAACTATGATAAGTGTTATAAAGGGAGAAAATGGGGAGCTAAGTGCCTCATCCATTCAGAAGAGTAATAAAATAGCTTTCTTGAAGGAGTGATTTTTTTTACTTTGAAATAATTTTTGACTTAAAAAAAGCATAAAAATTCTTGTAGAAATTTCCGTGTACCCTTCACCCAGTCTTCCACAATAATAGCATATTACATTATGGCAATACAGTATTAAAATCAGGAAGTCAACTACAGATTTGACCAGTTTTTACATCAGCTGAGCTCATTTTTTCAAAGATGTATATAGTTCTCTTAAATTTGATCATGTGCGTAGCTCTCAGGGAATGATTTTTGAGCTAGTTATCTGAAAGATGAGTAGAAGTTGACGGCAACTAAAAGAGCTGTTAGAGTCCAAGAAAGAGCATGCTCATGTACCCAAGGCTGGGGTAACCCACTGTGCTCTGGGGCCTGCAAGGATACATGTGACTGCATCCCAGACAGTGAGGACCAGAGAGAATTCAAATGAGGCTAGACAAGTAGGCAGACTCAGGCTAATGCAAGGCTTCATAGATCTTGGTTTGAGATCTTGGTTTTTATCCTAAGAACAGCTAGGGGAATGATAGAAACAGATTTGCATTTTAAAAACATCAGTCTGGCTGCATGGTAGAGAAATGCTTTGGAGCCCTAGCCAGTCAGATTGGCCTTGAGATCTGTTCAGAGGCGAGTTGGACACATGGAGAAGATAGGGTAGAGGGCAGCAGAGTGGGGGAGGGCAGGAAGACCAGACTGCGCTGATGCTTGAAAAATAATTTTAGTTGACTTTTGTGAAGGTACATTCTCCTAAAACCTGAGCTACCAAGAGATTACTATAATTTGGAATGTGAGTTGAGGGGGACAAAGGGGAAATAATTGGGGCAACTGTAATAGAATAAACAATCATAAAAAAAGAAAGATAAATCCAAGCCAAAAAGATACCTCATGCTTATTCAATACTACAATATCATACAAGTATCTTTTGGGGGGGCGTGGCATTATTTTCCCCCCAAATTATATCACTGCTTCTTCTTACAACCCTGATTTTTTGTTGTCAAGTTCAGGTGATTTTCTTTAAACTTAAATTCATATTAATATATATTACAAAAACATTGAATCCAGAATCAGTTTAAAATTATGAGTGAAGTTTAACACCTTACTATAAAAGATATCTCCAAGTTTGATCTCTGGAAAAAGTTTTAAATTTACAATTTGTAATGGGTTTACAATATCATAACAGTATTGTGACAGATATTTTATACAACAGTTATTAAATGTGACATTAAAATATACTAAGTACTTACATCTTCAATTAAAAAAAAACAACATCCAATACATTGCTTTTCAGTTAGACATGCAGAAGGCATAACCAAGCTATAAAACTAAATACACAGTTTTTTTCTTTCTTAGTTGTTTGCTGTTATTGTTAAATAAATGTTTAAGATGCTTATAAAGGAGTGAGAGAACAGTAAATTCCTTTTATTGTTTATCACCAAACAGGTCCTTCATGTACAGGGGTGGGCAGAAGTAGGTTTACAGTTGTTCATATGGAAAATAATACAATAATTAATAAATAGTAACATAAGAATAAACTCTGCATTTCACATATAACTATAAACCTACTTTTGCCCACCCCTGTATTTAAACTATCATGATTTCAGGTTGACCTAAAGGAAACCGCTCCTAATATCTATATGTTTCCTTTAAAAGTAAAGTTAAATCAATATATTGAATTTAAAAGTAATGTTTCATTCAGTGAACCCGTGCTTGGTGAACCCGTTGTTCTTGCAGTGAACCCCTGCAGCCAGATCCTGATTCCTGTAATGGCAGAACTTACATTGTAGTCAGAGCGGGGCTGCGGGTGGAGGTGTGAGGGAGGCAAGGTCAGCAAGGCAAGGTCATGGACAACAGGTAAATGAATGGTATGACTTGGGATAGTTATAAGTGCTGCAAAGGCAATGAAACAGGGTGATGTGCTGTGAGCGTAATGGAGGGCACAAAGGGAGGAGACAAGGCACTCCTTCCTTTCCATGAAGGAAGGTGCTGCTGAATGAGACAGAACACTTATGCTGAATGAGGGAAGGGGGCCAGCCATGAAACGGGCACTTCAGAGCACCTGGGCTCACAGAGCAGCGCTTTGCAAAGGCCTGGTGGTAAGAAGGAGCCTAGTGTGCTGAAAGGACAGAATAAGGCCCAGGAGACTGGAACAAAGCCAGTGAGGAGAGATAGGAGAGCCGGGATGGGACAGGATGAGCTAGAGCTAGGTCACCGGACCTGGCTGAGAACCACGGGTGGTGTACAAGCTCTGGGGCAGAATGTTAGGGCAGAGATTAGGAGAGGCACCTACTGACCCTTTGACTTCTGTGGGGCTTAGAAGGGTGCAATTTTGTCAGAAACACAACAAACCTTTCACACGTTGTTGAAATCAGCTATGCAAATCAGGCAGGAAAAACCATAGCTCTGGTCAATGTCTGCAAAACCAGACACAGATTGCCTCACTTCTTCATGCCTCAGTGCTGTTGTTGTCTGGAGTGTGGCGTGGTGGGTGCAGGGCTGCAGAGGAGACTAAATATCAACCAATGGCAGTGCCTCACACAGAGTAAAGCACTGAGTCGGTGTCAGCCATCGTGACTTTGTTTATTTTATAGTATATTAATTTGTTAATATGTTAGTTTTATTTCACTTCACCTTATTTTAGTAATAAAAGCCAATTTTATCTCATTGTAATGATGCAATAACACCTACCCCTTGTATAATTACTTAAACCCTTCATATCTGAAATCTAATTTCTCCTTGAATATTCTAGGAGCATACGTTTTATTATCACCATTTTTCAGACAAAAGAAATCAAGGGTCACAGCAGATGACCTGCCTGGAGCAAAAAGATAATAGTTGATGGAGAAAGAACTAGAACTTAGCTCTCAGACTGCTGTCCAGGGAAGAAACAGAACAGTAAAAAGAGCAGGCGCAGGATGCACAAAAATGCACAGCAGCCCGAATGTGCACGGACGGCCCGGCCTGTCTGCACTGTGGTTGTGTAGCGACCTCACTGATAGTGAGAGCGAGGATTCAGAGTCATGGAGGAAAGAGCGTATCCTGTCCACAGTTCATGTACTGTTTAAGAAGTAGAGAAGCATTGAATGACTTTTAGAAAGGCTTTTTCCCCTATTTCAATAAAAAAAGAAAGAATATTCTATTCATTGAGACAATTTTACATTTTACATTCTTTCTCTGCAACCAGTGTTTTATTACAAAATAATTTTTATTTTTTATTAGGCTTCTTTGTTGCTCTTCCCTGTCAATTTGATTCTAAATTGTTAACAGTAAGATCTGGCTTCAGATTTTGTCATGTGGTGATGAGGTACATGATGTGGTGGATAGGATTCATGGCTGAAACATTTTACAGCTTCTCCCAAGGTGGAGTCAGGGTCCCTGTCCTTGAATGAGGGTTAGTCCCTAGATGTGCTTTGCCCAATACAATGCTACAGAAGTGATGCTACCCCAGCCCTGGGCCTAATGCTTAGAAGTCTGGGAGCCTCCACTTCCATTCTGTGGCCCCTTCAGTCATCACAGAAAGATGCCCAGCCAGCCTGCTGGAGGGTCCCCATGGCAGAAAAAATACCCAGAGAGCCTCCACATATTGGAGCCCTGTCAGTTGAAGAGCCCGATGAGTGAGGGAAGTCATCTTGGCGTCCAGCCTCCATCTGATGATTACAAGACATGTGAGTGACTTCAGGTGACATGAGACGAACCACCCAGCTGAAGCCTGAGTGGCAGAACCCTGTGCAAAGAAATCTTTGCCTTAAACCAGTTTTGAGTTGGTTTGAAACACAGCAATAGAAAACTGAAACATGGTACTGACTGTCCACAAAATGAAGTACCTCCCAGCTTAAGGGATAGCCTTGGAGCCCAAGTTGCTTTGTTATAACTTTTCCTCTGTAATTGTAGCACAGGTGATTCTAGACAATCATTTAAAGGTAGTCCCTTTGGAGTAAACGCATTGATATACATCACTTGAAGCCCAGCCTGCTGCTACGATTCTGAAACCCCTACATAGTCACCTGCCTTTTGACCGGGGGTCAGCGTATGTCTTTTTGCAAAGGACTATGTAGTGAACATCTTTAGCTTTGTGGGTCATACAGTGTGTCACAAGTGTTCAACACTGCCTTTATCACAAAAAAAAGCAGCCACAGACAATAATACATAAATAAATAGGAGTGACTATGTTCTAATTAAACTTCATTTACAAACATATGCAGGGAACTAGATCTGTCTAAGGTTCATGGCTGCATGACCCCTGCTTTTGACCTGACTCACAAGTTCCCACTGGACAGTAGAAAGTGAAGAATTTTTATTAGCAGAGGATTATTTTAACTGGGTAAGATTAGTTAAGGGAAGGAGATGCATTTGATTAGCCTCTTTTTAACACTTTGCTTTGTTAGTAATATTTATTAAGAGCAGATTAATTAGAATAAATAAGTTCAAGGAGCACATCTCTTGATAAACAGATGTTTAATAGCATTTAACCTTTACAATTTATGTGGAAAAAGCTTTGCATATTACTGCGCTTCATGTCTTTTGGGGCTGCTTCAGGTACTTGGCTGTTAGTGCCACTTCAAACAGCAAACTCCTAAAAATGAATAATTTATCAGCTGTGGGAGAGTTTTCGTTGCACCACAAACCTCACATTTTGAAGTTATGAACATCTTAAATATAGAAGAAAAGAGTGTTGAAAGGTGTTACATCTGCTGGGAATGTTGCAACAAGGGTCTGTAAAGAAACACGTTTGTAATCACGGGTATCGAAGCCTGATATTAGTTTCCTAAAGGCAGGTAAAAGCAGAAGGGTGAATGTGATCATATCACAGGTGTTTCTGGGACACATGTACTCTGCACTATCTCAGTGCTTAAAAATCAAAAGCAAATAAGACTAACAAGAAAATGCCATTAATCCAGTAACAATACTAAGAAATAACACTTGTGATCCAAGATGTGAGCAAACTGAAAACTCTTTATGGGACATGGAAAAGGCATGGTTTGCAATTGGTTGCAACTGGAACCTCTTACTCACATGGGAATATTTCAAGAACCAACTATCCCCAGTTTGTCCTGGCAGCTAGTAGAAGGCTCTCATTTCTGAAAATGTATGAAGGGTATAACTATATTCCTCTAAGGATGGAAGTTGTTTAGAGTTGTATGGAGACATTAATTAGATTAAACAAAGATGTTGGCTGAATATGAAGGAAAATGACTAATGGTTAAGTCTGTTCAACTGTGGAGCAAAATCGCAAGGGAAAGAATGAGAGCCCCACCGCATGAATCATTTGAAGTGAGCAGCAGAAACTACTGTGGAGAACTAGCTACTGTTTCTGAAATCATCAGAACTACATCAGCAGAGGGACATAAAAAGTCCGTTTAGCAGTTGCAAAATGCATAATTCTTTTTGCATTTTAATTGTTCTGATTTGGAGTGAGAGATGGGAACAGGAAGGGTATTATGAAAATTGTGATAAAACAATTGCTTGTATTCTGGGATCTATTTTTCCTGGAGAGTGTGCGGTTTAACAAATGGATCTGACGCCGCCATTGGGCAGGGGGTAAACTGGCTCATTTCCCTTCGGTGTATTTACTTAGGCCACTGGGCCCCACTTAGTGGCTGAAAAGACGCTTTCACAAATTACTTACACTCACCAACATTCTATTTAGCTCAAAAGGTGTTTTCTCTTTTTCCAGCTTGGCTAGTATTGTCCCTTCTCCCTTTCCGACTGCACAGTTTCACCATCCCATGTTTTACCTGCTCTTCCAGGTCCATCTTTTGTGAGGTCTTTGGCTACTCTTACTTAGTGCCCACTATGTCTCAGACACTTGGAGATAAGAAGACAGAGCTTTGTCACTGCTCTCAGGACAGTGGAGGAGGCAACAAGAGATAATTGCAGTACAGGCAAGTGCATGCAATAGTAGACAATATGCCCAGAGTGTTGCCAGTAGCAACTTGTTGTTGGAATTTGGAGGGAATTTTAACAGGTAGGGTGGAGACAGAAAGTACTCTGGAAGGCATTAAGGCAAAGCTGAGGAGCTTGAAGCTTGCCTGGTAGTTCAGTGATTCTCATCCTGATGCTACTTAGGGGATCACTTGGAGATAAAATATAGCTGTCTAGGCCCCACAGTGACCAATTAAATCAAAATACATGAAGGTAAGGACCAAGCATGGGTCATTTTTAAAATGCTTCCTATTTCATTCTCAAGCACAGCTCAATCTTAGTGAATTATAAGGGAAGCAATGAAAGCTTTCAAATTGGGAAGTGATGTGGTCTAGCTTATAATTTCAATAGACCCCTGACAGTTGTTTGAAGGATGAATTCAAGGGTGAGAGACTGCTATAAACTCAAGCAGGAGAAGGGTCATGAGTGTCTGAATTGTGTTTGTGTTTCTTGGATAGAGAGGTGCCAGATACAATATTTATTCAAAAGGATTACAAACTGGCAGGATTTTGTGACGTATTGAATTGGTAAATACTGGACGAGCCATAGAGGGAACAGCTAGAGAGGCATACACACTTCTTTGTGTGTTTCTCTCTGCCAATACAACTGATGCATTTTATTATGGTTTTTATGTCTCTCCTAACAGTTGCCACAGATTCTATACATTACTTTCAGTAGTTGGCTAACATTCTCGTTTCCTGTGCCCAGGGAAAGTGTCTTTGCTTATCTGACATCCTGCCTCCTTCCCAGTCTCTGAATACTGGGCCTTGAATACAGGCATTGGTAGCAAAATCAATGCCCTCAGTGACCAGTCAAGTAAAATTCATTGTTGAAGCAGCCAGTTCAACTCTTAGAAAAGTTTGTGTTGGATCTCACATGGGAAGCAACATCCAGCCTTGTCTTGCCACTTGGAAATGCATGCCCAGGGTATTCTGGATTTCCTGGAGAACCTTGAAATCCAGATTTATATTTGAACCATCCTGTAATTTTATACATTTTCTGGAACTATTAATAAAAATTGTTAGGCAATAACAATACTGAGGACAAAGCAAAAACATCTTTGGGATGGATCTGTTCTGGGTTTGCATGCTTTCACTGTCTGTGTAGGTTCTCAGAAGAAATTTGTAGAATTGAAATGAATTAAAATTTCTTAATCCCCACAGTTTCCAGCCCTTTCTGTGATTTTACAATAGCAGAAATTTTAACAAAGCACCAGCAGCAAACATTTGGGCTGATTCTGTTTGTGGAAAGTGAATTAGAGAATGGATTTCATTACGTGCTATCTCTCACACACTAAAATACAAAGCAGAAGGACAAATTTAAAGGACCTTAACTGCAATTATATAGATAGTTCTGGTGAATGTGAATTTGAGATGATAAATTATTCATTTAATCCCTGTTTTCCAGTTTTGTGTGTTCTAACAATGCCAGGTTTAAAGACCTCAGGTTACCCCTTCATAGGCTGAAGCTGGGGCTACTGGCTGCCTCTGGCTCCTCCTGGTCCCCACCATCTCCTGGAATGAAGTCAGCTTGGTTGCTGGAGCTCCGTTTTCTCTCCAGGGCTGCTCTGGCTACCCAATGTGAAGCCTCAGAATGTTTAAGACTAAAGACCAGTTGGACAGTTGTTCAGCCAGTGAATTAGCATTTCAAACGCTGGTGCTCAGAGGGCACTGCCCTAGTGAGCAGCTGAGTGAACACAGAGGATTTTACTCACAGGTCCTATCCGGGTTATAAGGTAGTCCTGTGAAAATGACATCCTAATTGTATGAAGACTGAAGATTTGGTGCTAAAATATTTTACTTTCTGCATATTGATAGCATGTACTCTAGAATGTGCCTTTCAATTCTTAATATTAAATTGATTAAATGAAGCATGCTTGTTGCTTCATTATTTGTGTGACACTTGTCAGAAATATAGATGTATATATTTCCCTCTGTTGTATTGAGATGCCCTGAAAAATTGCTGAGATACATAATTGACCTATACTGCTGCATTGTTTTGTAGGTCCATGTATTTCTTATAATTTTCTTCAGAAGACATGTGGTGTGGTAGAAAGAGCATTGGCTTTTAAATAAAAAGATGTGGGTTCAAATTCTGCCTTTTGCTATTCACTAGAGGGGTGGTCTTGGGTAAGTTTATTAACCTCTCATAGGATATATATTTTACTTCAGTCTGTATTCTGTATCTACTACTTGCCATCGTTTTGCTGGGTGCTGGGGATGTGGGTGAGCAAGATGAAAAATACAGGGCACATGACCTTAGTTTACACTCAAATCTCAGATTGCTTATCTGTAGAACAGGATGATGAACCTTACTTACTTTTTTCTTGAGGACTGACTGTGATGTGGTGTGTGAGGTACCTGAAAATGATCAGGGGCTCAGAACTGGTAGATGTAGATGCAGGATTTGCTGTTTCTTCTGTGCTTAGTTCCCAACGCCTTCTAATTCGTTGTCTTAAGTTTACACAAGGCTATTTTCTTCCAGAATTCTTTTGGCTCTCGCATTCTAATTCACAGACGTTCAGGTCCTTGAAGCCTGGGCACCCTCTCCATTTCCTTTCCAAATGTTTTGCATATATGGACCTTGAGAAATTCATTTATTACAGAGATATTCTTCCCATTCTGGGCCTTTGGAATATACCAGAAAACAGTACAAAATAAAACAACAACAACAACAACAAAACAGAAATTTCACATCATAACGGCACATTCTCAGTGTTCGAAATTAGGAAATAGAATACTAAATACAATAAACAATACAAATTATAAACAGTATATTGTGTGTTCGAAAGCGGTAGTATTACCGAGTAAAAGACCAGAGTAGGGGAATCGGGAGCATGCGTGTAGGGGCACATTCAGTGAAATGTGGTTGTAAGGTCAAGGGAGGCTTACTTTAGAAGCTAGCATTTAAGCACATTTGAAAGAGGTGGGAAGTTAATCACGGGTGGGGAGGGGAGAGTTTTCTAGGCAGTGAGAACAGCCAGTTCAAAGACCCTAGGACTGGAGCTTTCCCGGCACATTCTAAGAATAGCAAGGGGAATACATGGAACAAATGTAAAGGCTTAAAAGGAGAGGGCCTGGTACGGAGCCTACAGTGGGGAGAATTGACCTAGTTGGGAGGTCAGGTTTCCTGGAAGCAACAGGGAGTCGAGATTCTAAGGAATGTATGGGAGTTTACTAGGGTATAATTATAGATTTCCATGGGTACAAAAGAAAATGAATGGAAAAGAAAAAGTGGATAATGCAAACCATCTCTTTACATTTATGTGGTAATTCTTGTCTGATCTATTCATAGTTCCTTAGGCCGTAAACATAGGGCCAACCATTCATTATTATGGCCAGTAGTAAATTCATGAGGATGCATTGGCCTGTAGCATTTTGATAGATTAACTGACACAAAGGTTGTGCCTGACACTATGGACCTCACGGGTTGGTCCCTAGTAATTTTCATGACCGCTCTCCCATCACATGGCAATGGGTGGCAATTTTAGGTGGACAAGATGGGGACTGAGTTCCAGATAAAAAGAGACACCAGAGTTTATATCAAATGTTTGTATGAGCCTGGAATTGTGGCACTGGACTGTCAGTTAGTTATACAGGAATAGTTGCCAGGGTTTGTTTTATGTCTTTAATTTTTAATCCTCTTAAATCCTGCTTTAGAAAGAAAAAAGCACACACATAGGTTTCTAAGAATGCATTTATATATTCTGAGATTCTTCTCATACTAAAAAGTCAATATTGTTTTTATATATTGAAATTTTATTACCATGAAAGACATAATACAGTAAGTAGAATAAGGTTTATCTGATCAAATACAGTGATTGTTCCCTGCTGGGACTATCTCTGACCCTGCAGCATTTTCAACTAACTTGGTCTTTGGCTTTGTATGTGTTCATTTTTCTGGATTCTTGAAGCAATCTCAGTCCACGTCTGCACTTTCAGGAAGCCTGTCAATCTCATGCTGCCCATATTCTTCACCAGCATGCACCAGCTCCCCCCACCAAAAAAAAAAAAAAAACAACAACAAGATAAACAGTGTTAATCTTTTTACCGGTTAAAATAACACCGGTAAAAGATTTTTTACAAAACCTTTCCAATTTTAAGAATATCTTGTTTATTATGAAATGGTCACACAATTTAACCAATAAAGAGCAAATCAAAATATTTATTGAACTGCCAAAATTTTTCTTTTGTTAATGACTTTTCTTTTTCATTCATAACAAGAATGTGCTGTTACCATAGGCTATGTTTTGCCTTGTAATATTTAGTCTAAACATTATTTTCTAAAATTACTTAGGACAGCTCTTTGCCCCTCTGCTCAGTTGGGTTATGCGATCCGTTTGGAAGGCAGTTAGATCGATTTGTCACAGTCTGCATTCCATCTCTTCCCCCACCTCTCTGTCCCTGCCCGCCAGGACACTTCCTGGTTGATTTTGAAAATTAATATACAATGCATCCATTCTTTGTGGCGTACAGTCTATGGGTTTTGACAGATGCATAGAGTTAAATATCCACCACTCCAAAACATTGCAGTTCCCACAGCCTAGAAATTCTTCACGCCACCCCACTGTGGAGCCTTCAGGTCCAACTTTTTTTTTTTTTTTAGCAAAATGCATTTAAAATTCTTCCATATTGTTGCATGAATCAGTCGATTTTTCCTTAAGTAGCATCGCATTGTATATATGTATACACAGTTTGTTTATCCATTTACTGGTTGAAGCACATCTGGGTTGTTTCAAATATTTAGTAGTTATGAAATAAAGCTGCTATAAACATTTATGGACTAGGGAAACATAAATTTTAATCAGTCTCTGGTGCAGTGGTTCTGTGGACTTTCAAAAGTCACAAAAAACACAGATGTCTGGGCCCTACTCCCAGTGAATTGAATCAGCGTTCTGTGGATGGGGCCCAGGCTAACGTTTTAGAAAAGCTTCCCAGGTGGCCCTCTTGTGTAATCGAGGCTGAAAACTAATGCTTGGAAACACGCGGTCGTTATATTTTTGGTAAATCAGCTCTCGGGGGTTTTCTTTATTATTTTTACTTGGCGAGGTTTAGTAATTATATTTAAGTAATATAAGATTATGCTTCAAATTAGTTGTTTCTCTTAAGGATTTAATTTTATTTCAAGGCGAGGGTTATTGTATGCTAATTAAACCAGGCCTTTTTAAAGGTGCACTTACTGAGGTTTAAGTAGTCATGATAGAAATATATTTATAATATGCCAATTATATTCCTCAGGAATATTTAATAATATATATTTGATTAAAAGAAGTACTTGTTAGTTTTATAGTGTAATTACATATTTGAATAAACTAGCACTAGTACTAAATGAGCTTCCTTAATTACCAAGACAATTATTTTATATTGCTGATGAAATATAGTGTATATATACTGATGGTGAGTTTTTACAATGTTTTAACGTGGTATTTAACAACTATTTAATCAATTATGTTGAATTAAAGTGTGAAATGACTTTAATAGTATTATGAATTGGGCAATTTAGATATTTTACATTAAAATAAATTTTCACATCAAGCATAAGAACACATGGTTTTTAAACATTTTTTCTTTAACCAAGTAGAAATATTATTTGAAATCTATGTACTTTGATGAACAAAATGCTCACTAAGTTGAATTTTTATTTCTACTTAACCCTAAGCCTAACATTAGTCACCTGATGGAGATGCTGAGAATAATTCTGTGATCACCAGTGTTAAAAGGTCCTTCACATGTAAAGTTCCAGGAGATAAAGTTTTTAAAAAATTCTCACTCAAGGATACGTTTATTGATCTTATAGAGAGAGAAGAGGGTGGAGGTTGTGGGGGAGAGAAAGAGAGACATGTGAGAGAGAAACATTGATTGGTTACCTGTGGTCAACAGAGGTCCAAACCCACCACCCAGGCATGTGCACTGACCAGGAATCAAACTGGCGACCTTTCACTTTGAGGACAATGCCCAACAGACTGAGCCACACCAGTTGGGACTATTTGCCCTGTCTTTACTGAATTTAAAGGACCCCTATCCTGTGCTCCCTTAGTACATTTTACTTACTTTATAACTCATGTTTGTTTTTTATTTTTGATTTCTCTATTTGGTTATATAGACATACCTTCCCATTAGAGTCTAGATGTTTTCTTCCATGCTCTGGGTGCATTTACACGGTGCTGAAACTTGGTAGATTCTCGTTAACTGCTTGGCTTATTAGAAAACAGATGTAAATGCCATATAGGGCATCCATTTTGTTGGGTTGAGATCCCCTTTTCATTTCAGAGGTTCCACAAAAAGCTTTTGGAAACAGAATCAGTTCTGCTTGGTGCAGAGCTGGCTTAGTCTGTAAGGTACAGTCTAGCGCCTTTCATCCAGGGGTAAGTTTGAGCGCCCTCTGTAAGCATAAGGCATTACTGCAAGCACTGTACAAGGAAGCCTAAATTATGACCCAGTCTGTTCTGAGAGAGAAAAAGTACAGCCACCTAGGTAACCTGAGGGATGTGGTGGGTGGAACACATTACAGCACAGGTCTGCTTTGTTTTGGCTTAAAGAAAGAATTTTTAAAATTAATTCATTCTAGGTAATAATAGTTGATCGTGCTATAATAGAGACTGTGGGGTCCATGGTAAAACGAAGTAGTATGAGGTTTCTCTCTCTAAGGAACACCCAAAATGATGAGAGACTCAGGCCATAAAACCTTAAATTCCAAAGCAGAATTAGAAGGCGGAGAGGATGGCTAGAACTTTGATTACTCTTGTCCTCAGGGTTGTACCCTCTTCCCCTGACTCCTTGCTTCTTGTTTGTGCTTCGTTCTTATGAAATCTATACTAAGTAATTTAAGGAACACTTTGCCCCAAGAACAATGTAATCAAGGCACACTCCTGCTGCCTGATAGATTTTGAAAGGCTTTTATTCACATGTACTTACTTTGAAATGACTGAAATTACAGAAGCAGAATGACCAAGGGTCACATTTCTGTGTTCAGTCTACTATTTGCTTTACAGAGACATAATTCTCTTTAAAATCTGCAGTTCTAAACAAACAAGTAAACAAACTGCAGTTCTGTTGGAATGTTAGAGTATCCACTGCCTATCCAGGTAACACCTTTCCACAAGCCTCCTTCACCAGAGAATCATTAGAGTGACATTGTGTTCTTGCTTAAAGCAGTGTAGGATCCTATCCCCTTAACTTGTTCTAATATACCACATTTTACTGCAGAAACCCAGCAAAAGTGCTGTCCTTTAGGCCCTATTCTCGAAGTAGAAGCTTTGGATAAAGCTAATTCATTGTAGGCTTGCTGTTGTTCATTATCTTAATTAGTGTAGGTAATTAAATCATTAATTGATTAAAGCTGATCCCTTTCTAAATAAAAGTGCTTTTTCTGATTGATCCCATAAAAACTGCCATTTCAGCTCTTCACACACCTCTTCGTTTATGGTGTTTTGTGCTGTCAAAAAGTGTGGGGTTCACTCTGCCCTCCTAGTGGGGACAGTGGCACAAGAGGATGATGCCAGCCTGTGGTCATAGGTGCTGCTTGGGAGATGCACTTCAGTGAAATCGGGAAGCAGTTCCAACCTGCCTGTGGTTAATTAACACTGGACGGTAAACCATGCAGATGCAATCCATTATGCAGACAACCTTGCCTCTGGCAATTACCTTTTACTGTTTGTTGTGCTTTGCTTGGGCACCTTTCTGAGACTGTGGATTTCCATCAAAGGGCCCTGACACCCCTTGCTGCCTGGCATATGCCCACACATCTTCAGTCTTGTGCGGCCATGCTCCTGAGGTGAGCACTTTTTTTTCTCACTCAAGTTCAGAGCCTTGGGATGATCTCTGTTTCCTAAATATATGATTTTTTTTAAACTTCAAAGCTGCCTCAGCGGCAGAGGGAAAAGGAAGGGAAGATGCTGAATTTAAGAGCTTCCAGTGAATTGGCAAAACCCTGAACCCTTGTCTTCACGTGCTGAAATAGAAGATGCTTTCACAAAGCTATTTCAAGTCTGTAAAGTTGGTCTTTAAAATGAATCACTAATCCAATAATTACAATAACATTAGGATCAGACTAAACAAAGGAGAAGGTAAGGCAGTAAGAAGTTGTTTTACCTTGGAGTAAATTTCAAAACTCTGTATCTAATTTCAGAAGAACTATGGTAAGCTAGGTTTTATCTAGATCCCCTCAATGTTGTGAATTTTTTTTAAATGTTTTTCCGTCTTATGTTCCTCTTGAGGAGAATTGTGGAAGTAATGAAATTCATAACTGACTTTCTTTTCTTGGCATAACTGAGTCTGGCAGTTCTTTGGAAGAGTTTGAGTTCGGAGCCTTTCAGGTTGATATGATAGCAATAGTAAGGCAGCAAACACAGGCTTGCAACGAATGCCTGGCTCGCACTTGACACATATGGATATAATGCAGCCTGAATGTTCCTAATCACAATTAGTCATTGTTATTATTATTGACATAGCTTTCAGACGACTCTGCTCATGGAAAAATTCAGCAAACAAATATAAATCCTGGCTGCCATTACTGAAACTCCTAGAGATTTGTGATTATATATCATTGGTAGTTTACTC
Organism: Tonatia bakeri; assembly: GCA_004024845.1. Classification (NCBI taxonomy): domain Eukaryota; kingdom Metazoa; phylum Chordata; class Mammalia; order Chiroptera; family Phyllostomidae; genus Tonatia; species Tonatia bakeri. Next base: position 21,835 of record PVIA01002232.1, on the reverse strand, counting down.
TGGCTACAGTTTTATCCAATAAACATGAAATGTAGGATATGCAATTATAAGGCATTTTTTATCTAGACATACGTATGCTTCCTTTAAAACTATTATACATGAATGATAAAGTATGATTCAATGTTCTTGGCATAATACCATGTGTGCTAAATTGCTTTCTAACCTAGCAAGCAGATCAATCCTGTATATTTCTTTTTGCTTTTGCTTCTCATTTTTATGTAATGAAGAGACAAGGAAATGATGACTCAGAAACAGAAAATGATGTTTCCTAAGTAATCAGAAATATCTTAACATTTAAAACTTTTATTTGTTGATAATTTAACATTTGGGAATTTGTTTTTATAGTTATTATTCTGTTTGTGTTGGTTTTAAAATTAAAAAATACTTTTGTCTCAAAATAATTTTTAGGAAAGTGATTATACCTGTTAAGAGAATTAATATGTTTTGCTTGCAGAAAGGACACAAGTTGAGAATTTTGGAATAGGGAGAGGTTAGTGGCTGAGCTTTTTAAAGATTTTCAATTGGAAATCAGAGAGTAATGAGAGGCATTGATAGGAGAATGTTGTAACCTATTTTGTATGGATACAATGAATTGTATATCGTTATGACTAGTGAAGAGTAGAGAAGGAATAACAAAGACTGAGAAACACTGAACATATACTTCCTTTTATTATCTAAATTGCATTATCTGTATAATAGTCTCCTGGGGTATTTTATATGTCTTAAACCTCCATATTCTATTTGTTACAGTATACAGAGGAATTTTACGCACATTACCTTACTTAATCCTTATTACATCCCTTGTGGGGCAGACGTTATGCCCGGTTTAAAGTTTATAGTGAGCTAGGACTCAGACCCAGTTTCTTCATTCTAGATCAGATTTTCTTTTTAATTTACTGTAAGCCTCCCTTCCGATTTGCTACTCTCCTTTGCTCCTTCCCTATAATTCACTCATCACTCCCTGCTTTCCTCCCTCCCTTCTTCTTTTCTCTCTTCCTCCCTTCCTTCCTTAGTCATTCATTCAGAAACACCTCTCTTCCCCAGGGAAGACCAGTGTGTCTGGAGTTTGGGAGTGTGTGAGGAGAACTGCAGGAGATGGGGCCAGAGGATTAGGGCGGCCAACCCTGCAGGAGCCTGGCTGGCCTTGGTGCAGAGGAGTGTTAACCTTGATTGCCCTGGGAACTCTGTTTATCAAGGGGAGTAGGACTGATCACGGTGAGAAAGAATGATAGTGGTGGCTGTGAAAGAGGAGAGAAGTGGATGAATTCCAGAAATACTGAGGTAAAGTAAGCAAGAATAAGTGAATTATTTCATCAGATGGAAAGGACAAGAGATAAGGAAATGTCCAGGATGACTCCCTGGTTTCTGTTGTGAGCACCTGAGTGCTGGCAGTATTTTTGAAATAGGAGAATCATGAGCTTGGTTTGGGACATGCTGGATTTACCCTGCCTGTTAAATAGCCTATTGGAAATGCTAAATGAGCAACCAGATATGTGGATCCAGATATGAGAAGGGAGCTGGGGGCTGAAGTTAATTTCCTGGGAGTCACTTGTACATAAATGGTAACAGGACCATGGAAGGGGAAATGTCACCTAAGGAGAGAAAAAAACAAGACTCAGGGTTCAGGAGCTAACATTTGGAGACCCCCTATTTATAGAGGATGGGTATGCCTGGGAAAGTCAGGAGTAAAAAGAGAAAGCAAAACCATATAGTATGAGGAAAATCTGGGAAGAACTGTCTTCTAGAGAGCGAATACATGGATATTTGGAGGAGAAATGCTCTTGGATGTTATTGAGGGGTCTGGGAAGTGTCCACTGGCTTTGGTGACCTAGGGGATATTGATGACATTAGGGAGACAGGCTGCTGGAGGGCTGGAAATGAAGGAGAGGGGGTAGATTAATTGTTTAAGGGAACAGAAGAATGTAGAGAATTCTGAATGTGGAAGCATTCATTTCATTCAACGTGCACAGCTCAAAGCAGAATCATTTTGATGTGGTATCAACAGTACTCATTTAACACAGAAAGAAACCTTTAAGCTTTTAGGCCTCTAGACTTTTTTCTCCCAAGTATCACAGTGTTTATTGATAGATACAACTATATAAAATCAGGGCATGAACATGGCTTGATAAATTAAGTAGACTTTATCGCTTTATCATTTTTCTTCCCTCTTTGTCTGATCTCTTCAAAGAACAGTCTCTGTGTTACTTCCCTGCATATTTTGTCTGTCAAGATCTAAATAGTTTTTCAGAGTCTCGATTGGTATAAGCCTCACAAATTTTTCCACAGTCTGGTCTCTAACCAGTGGCCCTTCCTGTTGTTTTATGAAACCCTCTTGCACTTTTACTCGGAGCCTATTTTCTCTGACTGTACACACAATTCTAAAATGCTTATCTGGCAACTCTGCTGTTTTTTGTAAACTTAGACAAACCCCTCACCCACCAACACGTCCCAGAAAAAAGCAAGCGACTGACTGACTGACAGAGAAATGGAAAACTGTACAAACCAGATGAGGCCAGAAACTATGAAAAGTAGAAGAGTGAAATAAATTTATGCAAAAAAGTGAAGAGAACTTTTTTTTAAAGGATGCCTGCCATTGACCTTCCATCAGCTATAAAGCCAAATAAATAAATGAATTTACTAAAACAGGGTATAAATAAATAAACCCTGGCTACCAGAAAATGATTTCACCATCATGATTTAGTCTGTTCAAAAACTTATTCTCTTGAAAAAATCTCTAATCACGCTGAAATAAAGTGTAGAAATACGTGTATGTATAGCTTATTGTAAACAATTTTTGTTTCCATATGGAATATCCTGTTCTTTGTGATGACAGTAATTGAGACAGTGTTGTGATAAACCCATCAGAGCATTAAGGTAGATTATAATAATTTGGAGGTGTTTTTGATTTTCTTCAGATAAATACCCACAAGTGGAATCCCTGGGTCACGAAGCAGTTCCCTTTTTAGTTCTGCGAGGACCCTCCGTACTGTCTCCCCAGCGGCTGCCCCAGACAGTGCACGTGGGCTCCCTTTTCCCGCTCACTTGCCTGCCCTTGTCTGTGGGATGAATTAGGGGTGATAGCCTCACAGAGGTGAGGTGGTGTCTCCCTGTGGTTTTAATTTACATTTTTCTAATGATTAGTAACACTGAACATCTTTTCATAAGTTTCTTTGTCATCTATATGTCCTCTTTGGAGAAGTGTCTTTTCAAGTCTTCTGCCCATTTCTCAATCAGATTTCTTTTTTTGGTGTTAAGTTGTATGAGTTTCTATTATTTTTTGGATATTAACCCCTTATCAGATGTATCACAGGTGAATATTGGCCCTCATTCTTTTCATTTTGTTGATGCTTTCCTTCACTGTTCGACAAACATTTTAGTTTTACATAGTCCCATTTTTTATATTCTTTTGTATATACAAAAGACATATCCAAAAAAGGATTGTCAAGAGTGATGTCAAAGAATTTAATACCTTTGTTTTCTTTTATTAATTTTATGGTTTGGGGTGTAACACTTAAGTCTGCAATCCGGTTTGAGTTTCATTTTGTATCTGGTAGAAGAAAGTGCTGTAGTTTCATTCTGTGTGTGTGTGTGTTTATCAGCCCAGTTTTCCCAGCACCATTTATTGAGGAGACTCTACCCCATTGTCCATTCTTGTCTGCTTTGTCATAGACTAATTGAACATCTAGGTGTGGGTTCATTTCTGGGCTCTATTCTGGTTCATTGATTATGTGTCTGTTTTTATGGTTTGATTGCTATAACCTTGTAGCATAGTTTTGCATCAGGTAGTATGATTCCTCCAAATTTGTTCTTTCTCAAGATATCTTTGGTTATTTGGGGTCTTCCATGGTGCCATATAAATTTTAGGATTATTTGTTCTAGGTCTGTGAAAAATGTCTTTGGCATTTTGATAGAGATTGCATTGAATCTGTAGATTGCTTTGGGTAGTACAGAGATTTTAGCAATGAACCTAGAGGTTATTATGGAAAGTGAAGTCAGTCAGATGGAGAAAGATAAATACCATACGATTGTACTTATAGGTGGAATTTAAAAATAAAACAGAAGCACTCTCGTAGATACAGACAACAGATTCATGGTTGTCAGATGGGAAGGTGTGGGGAAGCTGGGTGAAAAAGGTGAGAAGATTAAGAAGTAGAAATTGGCAGTTACTAAAGATAGTCATAGGGAACATAGTCAATAATATAATAACTGTGTATGGCATCAGATGGGTGATAGACTTACCAAGGAGATCACTTCATACATTGTATAAATGTCTAACCACTATGTTGTACACCTGAAACATAATATTGTTTGTCAACTGTAATTGAAAAAAATTAAAATTATTTTAGGAAACAAAATAATTTGGAGTTAGGGAATTTATTCTATAAGAATTAAGCATTTCGAGGTGGGAAAGAAAGGATGGTAAGTAGCATATAGTAGGAATGTTGGGAGAATTACCATAGATACATTTGTTCTCTATCATTACGATGTTTAGGTTAAAATAGTAAATGCGTTATTTTACCTTTCCAGGGTTGCATGCTTTGTTTTTCTCCAAGGCAATTGATTCTTATTTCTTCTTTTGTCCTAAATTATGGCACTAAGAAAAATTTTCCTTTTGTTAAAAATCTCCAACTTTTATGTTTTTCTTTTAATTTATATTAAATTATTAGTGGGCAAAAAACCGATTGTGTTTACAGGCTAGAGACATCTCAAATAAACAAAGTTAGTGTTCTGGCAGCCGAACACTGGCTAAAGGTTATTGGAAAGTGATATGTCACATTTAATGCAACTCTTTTTTGTTTTTGGTGTTGTTCACTATTTAGTGATGTTAAAATTAAGGATTTTTCTCTAATTACTCCGCAAGGAAAGGTTTTTTATCCTCTCTGCGCAGATTCAATTGTCTTGTTTTTAAATTGGATGAAAACATTGACTATGATTGAAGCTCTGTAATACAATGTATTATTTTTCTCACTCCTTAGAAATAATAAAAGCACAGCGTAATACATCTTTGCCATTAATGCCTGACCTCCATGCGCTGTGGAAACATGTAATTGAATAACCCATTTTGTAGAGGGAGATAGTCAGTGGAAGAAATGAATTTAAGCACATGTGTTGATAAAGCAGTTTCCTGGTAATTCTGAAAGTCCTGAAATGGAAAGCTGCCTTTGATTTCTGTTGGCTAATGACTTTTCCAAGTGGAATTTGAGAGTTTTCTATAATACAGTATGTAGTAATCTAGGTGCATTTTCACTGATGGTGGCACAATTTCTTAAGTGAAAGTAAGAATTGTAGAATGAAGATAAAATTATATCATTTCTATTAAGATATACACCAGTAGAATGTCATATGCAGTGATTAAAAAATGTGAGTAATATCTGGGAAACAGGAAAACTATTTGAAATGGTGCATTGGATAATTCAGGGGTTTTAAGAAACATTGATAGTGGGAATTAGGTCTCTCTTAAGAAATTGCTGATCCATTATTGCATGCCCCATATTGAAGAACTTAGCTATTATAAACTTTGGAATTAGTTCCTAGTATCTCTGACATTCAAAAAAGGTGTTCTGTCATTAATACAAAGAACAGAAAGAACCATATTGATAGAGATTTTAAATGGTTATATTAATTAGGATCTACTAAATGACCATTCTTAGTTTCTGCTTTTGTCACAACAAGTAACTCTTGCTTTGCTTTCTTTTGACTTTAAAGTAAAATGTACTTCCTAATTGTCCAACACATTATCGATGTGAATATTTTCTTGCCATCCCTGGCCTTCCTTGTCAATAAAGATTGTACTGTAGCAGTGTGATGGATAACATTTCTGAACAGAAGTGATGTCTTAACACCCTGGTTACCTAGTACGGTAAACATTCACGTTAGAACGTGAAATACTGTTTGTGTAACTCACTGGCTCAACCAAGTAGAATCACAAATCGTAAACAGCTGGTTTGAAATCCTGTACGCTTTCCTAAGTTCATTTTCAAATATTGTCCAGTGAATTCAGTTTATTTTCCCTTTTCCTTTGTTAAATAATGCTGCTAAGTGTACTCTAAATGGCCCATTTTAGTGGTATTTGATTCTGGTTATTAAGGGATATGAAAAAAACTTCCCAAATTTGACAGTTTAATACTATTTAATGGAGAACACTGACTATTTATTTAGATTCTTTTAGGAATTAATCTTTTTACTTTTGATTTTATGCAATGCACTGAGAAGATTTCATTGTCTGCCTCATCTTTCTATCAGGCATATGTTGAAAGGCCCGGCAAAAACCCAGAAATCTGATTTAATAATTTTCCAGAACAACTGTTCAGCATCTGTCCTGAAGGCAAAGAATTGAACTGATAGGTTTCATAAAGAAAATGGGGAGTCATTATACAGGTCATCTAAATTTCGTTACTTATTAGAATTTTACTTAAAAGGCCACAGATTCTGTATTTTTTTCATTTTTAGGAGTTACAAAAAAGTGGTATGTATTTTGTGATAACAACATTTCTGACAGGGTGTTAGAAAAATCATCCTTTAGCCAAAGAAAACAAGATTCACACATTCAAGCAGATGCTGCTTACTCACGAAAGACCGCCCCGTGGCCATGGCCGGGGTGCACACCCAAATTATGAGCATTGAGGTTGGTCTGGAGATGATGCTCATCAGAATGACAGTGCTTTTGGTAGTGTTTTGAGTTTGCGACGTCTCATACAAAGATCACTTGGGAGTTAAGGAAGGCTTTCCAAGTAAGCATAAATTCTCCTCACATCAATGCCAAGTTTTACTAAGTGTAGCCTTTTTTGGACAAAAGCATGACTAAACACCATTCATTGCATCAGATAAAATAGAAACCAATAATGTAATTATATTCTATAGTACAGCTATAAAGATGGATTAGTGACATATAAGTCAAATAGCAGGCTCAGGAGTTTTCAAGAAATATGAACATTTGTAAGTCATCCCGTGATTTAACCCCTTTACCTGTAACCCTGGCAGAAAGGCCAGATCATGTGATGATTTCTCTCCTGCTCTTAACTCTGCCATCACATCCAACCAACTTTAGTGCCATGATTTTTTTATTTAAAACTAACATCTACGAATTTAATATCACAGTGTCTTATTGATGAACATCAGGGTGGCAGTGTGTGTGTGGTGGCAGCAGTGAACCCCTGAATCTTTAGAGCTTGTAATCACAGACCTTCATGTAATTATCACATGTGGCAGTCCTGGTTGTGAGTCCATGAATGTCTTCTCAGTTCAGTACTCAAGACTGAGGGAACAGTCTTTCGATGGCATGTGCCATTCTTATGGTAAGAAATGAAAGCAAGAGACTGGGCTGAACATCTCACTCACACATAAAACCTCCGCTTAGACCCAGGGTATGTCCTGCCATATTCCGTTAGCCATAGTGAGTCAGATGGCCAGACCTGTGATGGGAAGGTGTGCTCTGCCTCCACGGACACAGTGTGAGTCACATGCACGTGAGCAAGGGTGTGTAACCCTTTTACAGTAAAAAAAGTGAAAATTTGGAAATAATTTCCTGCAGATGGATGATACATTCGAGAGCAGCCATCATTACCCCAATACTTGGTAATTGTGGTTTCTCCTTTTCCATCCTGAGTACTCCGAGACTTCCAGGGCCTGCTTCAGTTTCCTTCTGGGATTTCTTAGGTTAATCCCTTTGGTGAGTAGGAAGAATTCTGTAGTTATAGAGGAGTGATAAGGTATTGGTTGAGTACATTAAAACAGGAAAAAGAAGAGAAAACAAAGGGCAGGGTTGCTTGGCACTATCCCAAACCAAACAGTTTGGTACCATCCTACCTAGTTTCTTACAGAAAGTCCGGTTCTTTTTATTTTCCCCCATAACATTTCTACATGGTCTCCCTGGGGACAGTTTTCGGGCTGTTTCAATGTGAGGTTGTAAGGGTACGATCTCCTCAGCGTGCAACTGAACATAAGTTCATGGTAGCATTCCTGTGCTCAATGATAAAAAGAATCTTTTTGTGCTTTTCTGGGGACACTAAATAAAGCTGGGTAATAATAACGTACAAGCACAGACACAACTTCCAACAGGAAATGGCTGAGGGACATGGAGATCCAGCTATTCCTTGATATGTGTATGTCACCTTTCCACATGTATCACAGATCTTGGGAGATGTACTTACTACACTGAAGCCATCAGAGTGATCCTGTCTGAAAAACTCCCACGGTGACTACAGCCACGGTTTCTAACTGTTCCCCCTCCCATCCTTTCACTCCTTTGTCCCGGTGTTTACTGACATTTCCCAAAATGTGTGCATTCTCTTGTCAGCCACAGCACTTACTCAGGTTCCAGTAAAGCACCGAATAACACATCACATATATAGTAGGTGTTCAATATATATAGTAGCTATTATAAATGCTACCGCATCAGGTTTTATAATAGTCAAATGACCTTTGATTCTCATTGCTTTTTCGTGAGTTATATTTAAAACTGCATGCTTTAAATTGAAAACTAATTGAAGCCTTACATTCATATACAATTTTACATAATAAAATTTCACAAGTATATATTGAGTGCTTATATATTGAGTATGGACATGGTGATATTCACTCACAGCAAAAACTGAGCAGGATGAGAGTGATATAGTCCATGACCTCAAAGGCTTATAGCCACCCATGGTCACTTGTAATTAACTAGTTTATGTGATTTATGGTAAAGGATAGACAATTAAAGGAAAATAATCATCTACATTTACCCGTTAGTTCAGGTAGAAAGTATTCTTCTCTTCAGCAATGTTGGCCCATAGAATTATATGCCCCCCAAACAGACACACATATACACACACACACACAGTGACCTTTTAAAATATCCACTAATGTGCAACCTGGAATCCCACCGAGTAATGAATGCTTTAATTTGCACTTAAAGGGCCATGGTCCACCTCATTGTGCTGCCATGTTTCTCTGTGAAGCTGAAAATGGTACATGAAGAAGGATCCTTAAAAGCCCTTTTCCCCTTTTCTCTTTCCAAAGTATAGTCAGTCCTCAAAAATGAGACTCATCCTTTCATTTTCAACCAACTCTTTTATTCAGTTTTGACCCTAATTCCATGGTTATGATTTCCTTGGGCACTAGCTCTAAATTTTGTCAGAAAGTCAAACATATTAGAAAACAGGCTTGTGTTTATTGAATGGTAGCAAAATGTAATTCTGCTAGGCTAGAAAGTGTTATTGTTGTTTCCATGCTTCCAGGAGCATTTTGTAACGAATTGGATTTGAAAAAGAAAGAGAAACAAACTGAAATGAAGAAACAGTTGTTGGAAAGTTCAAGGCAGCATCTCTTTCTTCCTCACCCCTCTGGTTGTGGCAGCAATGTTGGGTGATGGGTTTGGCAGGGACACTTAGGACAAGAACACGTTTTTGTAGTTCTCAGAACCCTCTACAGCAGAGACAGTCTGTCTGGATTCATGGAGCCATTAAAACCTCTTCATTTAACTTGAATCATGTAGAAACTCTCACTTTGCTTAGCCTTGATGATCTAGCACCTGTGTTCCTCTCTGCCTGACTGCATTTGATTGTATGGTCATCCCCTTACTTGTAACTCACCCTGTTTAACCTAATTCATTCTTTATCATCTACTCTTTGTTGACCATCCTAAAAAGCTCTGTCTTCTCCCTCATCACCATCCTTATATCATTCGTATCATTTCATACTTTGGTACTCTGTTATTGCATCTCTCCTTCACTCTAGGATTGTAGGGACTGTGTCTTCTCCACATGTCTAAAATCGGATGTGGTGCTTGGCAGAAATATCTCAGTAAGGACTTGTTTTAATTGAGTGAATGGATCAGTTAATAAGTGGGAAGGAGGTGAATTGCATTTAAGATATTATATCCCCTAATATGTGAGAAGAGGGAAATGGGCCTCACCATGGTGAATCTTTTATAGGGCAAGGACAGGAGACGCCAAATCTCTTGTTTTTTTATCCAGTGTCTCCTTTCAAATGGGTTACGATGTTACCTTGAGAAAATTACCATGAGGATGGGCTTTGGTCCACAGTCCAGCTGAGATCTACTGCCTCTGAAGAGGTCTCTGCTGATCCACTTTCCGGAATGCCTCTTGGATTGTACTTTTACTCACATAGGTCAGATGGGGTAATGGAATTTTTAAGGGCTCAAATAGAAAAGGCATGTATACTATGAAGCTAGTAATATTTGATATGAGCCAGCTTTTGGCCTAGAGCAGGTGCGTGAGTCAAAAGTCCATCAGGATAATGTGAGAATAGAAGGGTAGGAAATGAGCATGCATGTATTACTTTTCTAATTATGTATAGTTATTTCTAATTAAAAAATCAATATTCTAAAACAAAAATCTTCAACTGAAGGCTCTTATAAGCTGTGAGTATCCCTCATGCATTTAAAATACAGGTCAGTTGATCAGAGATTAGCTAATCAAATATCAAGGATCTTCTACTTCTGAAATTTGTGATTTTATAAAAATCAGCTATAGTCAGTTTGATTTGTAGGTGGGAAAATAGAATTAAATGTATACCACTCATCCATACTTGCCTATAGGCAGTTATGCAACTGACTTGCCAAGGAAAACGACTTTTAATAACACAGGTGGATGTGTGTTAGTGCCTATGCAGATAAATAGACTATATGACAGACATTGTTGGTTGCCTAACTGGTAGACAGTTCCTTCTTGCTTGCTAATATAATAACAGAACGCAGATTGTATTTACCCTCATTCTAAATGTCTGTGTGTCAGGGGAGTCTGGGTCTTAAGTTGTGAATCATATTGTTCTAAAAAAAGTAATGGTCTTACTTCCCTTTCTAAGTAATGCACTTAAACACAGGTATGTGATCATATTCAAGTCAGTAATAATTGGAAAATCCTCTGGAGAGCTTTTCAGAAGAGTTTACTCACCGACAAGAGAGGGTGCGTGACAGCGGTGCTCCAGGGAGTCTCCTCCGTGTGTGGCGTTTAGAACTGATGCAGGCATCTGGGGCCTGCGGGAAGAGCAAGCCAGCACAGTGAGAGGGGCTGATTGAGCAGAGGGGCTGATGGTGGAGGAAGACTGAGCACTGGGGGCTGTCCTGGAGTGCTGAATGAGCCACCCCGTCTCAGGTCTTATGTGAGAGAGAAATATACTTGTATTTAAACTACTTTTAGTGGGTTTCTCTCCATGAAAATATTCAGCCCAGAATATTTTAACAGATACAAGGCCTTTGGGTCAGCTAAAGAAGACTTAGCAGTGTTTACCATCCCAACCTTCTGGGCTGCAAGTGAGAAAGAGATGAACAAAAGAGCTACACATTTTAAGATTTAAGCAGCTCTGAAGGCAAAACATAGAAAAAATGAGCTAGTATATAGGCTGCCAACAGCAACAAATAGTAGATATTTATTACTTACAGCTGAAAAAGAAGTCAGGATTTAAACTTGTGATTTTTGCTTTGTTTTCTGAATTTATGTAAAAATGTCTAAGGAAAAGCAAATAGTTTTCCTTGGCACATGCAGGAAACAAGTGCTTTTAATCCTGAAGAAAATGTATTGTTTTTTGTCATTTTTATCTTTTGCCAGTTGGACATGTTTAGGTCCTACCTAAAATTATTTTTCGTGTTAATTTACCTTTTCTAGGAAAAATACCAGCTCCCTAAACGTTTATATTTCAGGGGAACTGACTACAAATCAGATTTTCCGTCAGACTTTCCTCTAGAAGCTGCTGTCGGGATGAATGTTATCAGTAGCGATTTGCTTTGGGGTGAGAGGCTTCTCTAAATCGGGTACCTCTGTGCGTTTTGTTTCCTCTTGCTAAAGGAGAAAAAAAATCTCAGCTTTTTCATTTCTCTTGCATGCCTACTTTCTATCCAGGTTTCCCATTTCATTTTAAGTTAATTTGGACAATTTCTGTCTTTTCCAGAAAATTATTTCATCCAGAATTAAACATTTAATAGCTCTGTGTTGTAATTACATTCTCTTACTTTAAATAAACTTTATCACTATTTTTAGGTCTTTTCATGTCTAGGTAAAATATCTGGATATTTGCATAATCAACTTTTAAAAAGTACAAACACTAGAATATTAATGACACAAACTTTTCTGTAGAAGAGTATACTGAAATTGTGCCCAGAGAAATGGATTCCAAGTGCTTTTGAAAAGCAAAAATCCTTCACTTTTCAATTATGAAGACATCTGCATCCTTTCTGATCTTCCCACCCCGTAAGCCCAGAGCACTAACTACTTCCCCACTTGGTGTTTCGGAAAACCTGGATGCTATGGGCGGAATATGGAGAACAGTGTCACCCTGCACACGTGCACTGAAGAAACACACCTTGTTCTGTTGTGTGTGGAGGTACCACTTTTTCTTTTTTGATTTGCATTTACTGTGGGATTTCTCAGAGCAACTGATACACGAATGTGCACAAAACAGTTTCATGACCCTGCTTTAGAGAAACAGCTCACCTAACGCAGCACGCTGCATTTCCTCATAACCACGGAGCACTTTCTCAGACTTCATTCCCTCGCTTCCACCGAATGTGGACAGTCCGTGGATATGCACCCCTCACGCAGTCTGAGCTCCTTGAGGAAGATTAACCATCTTCATTTCCTCAGTCCTGTCAATGTGCCTGTGAAGAGTAAGATTTTGGGGAAAGGAAATAGCGTAGTGGATGTTTAAGTCCCTAATTAACAGGATTACTCAGGAGTTCCGTCCTGAGTAATGTTCCATCCATGCTCTCTGTGATATGCCAGTGTACTCTCATTGAGGAAGGGGATCATGGAGAAGAAGGATGTGTCTGTTATGAGAGGAAAACAAATGGTCCCGTGTAGGAAACTATCAGAGCCACAGACAACGAGGGGAAGATTGCGGTGTCCTGCTATTTAACTGAGTACGGTTTCAGGGAAGAGACCAGATTTTGCAGAGCTGCTTGAAAAGTGTGTGAGAGACATGTGGTGGTGAACTGGGAAGCAATGGAAAAATCTCTGAATTGTGTTGGACCTGTAGATGTTGAAGACATGAACAGGTTTCTCAAGAACTCCGAGAACATAAACCCCATAGGCCTAGCAATCATATAGTCTTACCATTTTCACTTTTGACTGTGTTTAAGCTACCTCTTAGTTCTAGGACGTGTGATATTTATTTTGCTAACCTTTTGAGCCTGGATTTCAGTCCTACTTGTATCAAACCTGAAGCAGGACCTGCAGCTGAGTAGTGAACCTAACGTATTCTCAAAAACTTGCTTCTTGATTTATATTTTGTGATTATCTTTACAGTAACTCTTGAGACATATTAAAAACTGTTTATTTTTTATGAAAACAACTATCAACAAGTAAAACAACTTTAACTTAATTTTCAGTATGAAACCATAAAGATTTTTATTGGAAATATGGTTTAGGAGAAGGACCAAAACCTATAAAAATGTTTATATATTTATGAATTTGGGGATTCTCAAAAGTCCAAAAAAAACATGTTTTGAGAATGTCTGAAGGCCAGTGTGCCACACTGACGTAACACTTCACAGTTTTAAAAGTATTTCACATTCAGTATTACTTGATCTTCACAACAGCTTTTTGAAGCAGGGCAAATACCAGCATGCTATATATATTCTTGGAAATCAAAGCTTCTGTCTAAGAGTAGCTGTTTATGATAGAGATTGGTAGACTCACTAACGTGTTCTCTTATTCATGGGCACACCATCACCCAAATTCCCCAGCCTCTCTCTCGCTTAGACGTGACCATGGTTAATGGAATGTGACTGGCAATGATGTGGAATGGATTTGCCCTGCCTCTCGGCTAAGATGTTTAAGAATAGAGGGTGACTTCTGTAAGATCTTTCTGTCCCCTCTGTTGGCTCAAGGTACAGGATCCAGTGGAGGTTTTGGGGGACTAGAGGATGATGGAGCCACTAGATGGAAGAAGCTGAGTTTCCTAAATAGGTCTATAAGAAACAAATCCTACCTAAAAATGACATTAGACTGACATAAATTAAAAAAGTAGAGATTTATTGCATTAAGTCACTGAGATTATGATTTGTTTATAATGGCAGTCAATCTATTTTCTAAATCCTTAGTCTAATGTATTTCCTTTACTTCATGTTGTACATCTATATGAGTAATACTCTTGTATCTTTTTTAATATATTGTGCAAAGCAGCCCTGACCAGTGTAACTCAGTTGGTTAGACACTATCCCATGAAGTGAAAGGCGCCTGTTGATCCCAGGTCAGGGCACATGCGTAGGTTGTGGGTCCAGTCCCCAGTGGGGGTGTGTATGAGATCAGTGTTTCTCTGTCACATTGATGTTTCTCTTCCCCACTCTCTTCTTCCCTTGCCCTCTCTCTAAAATCAATGCCCATGTCCTCGGGTGAGGATTAAAATAAAAAAAAAAAAAAAAGATTACTGCAAAGCTGTTTGAGATTCTGAAGGAGTGTGGTATATAAGCAAATAAATGAGAGGACAACTTCCATACCATTAAGGTGGAGTCAGAACCTTCCAAAGGAAAACAGTGAAATAACCCAGGAAGTAGATGCCTCAGTTCTGGGCCCAGGAGACATGCAAAAGAATGTAAGAAATAGGGGGTATGAAGGGGAAAAAAAACATGATTATGAGTTAAATGGCACTGTTTCAAGGCTTTCATTTTTAAAACATAAGCCAGTATATTCTTGGCATGAGGTAGGACTAATAGGAAGGAATAAAGTTGCACAAAGTTGCTTTTGGTAGAAAGTTAGTATTAGATTACAGGACTATTTGATCACATCACAGTAAAAATGTGAAAGGAAGTCATGACCAAGTTATTTTAAGTAAGCTGGCAAATACTTAAGTAAAAATTGTTCGGCCTCATGGAATCTGGTTACTATTTTACAACTTCAAAGGTAGTTTAGAATGCTGTTTGCACAAAAGTATTTTTAAGCAAAGCACCTTTGAATCCAGTACTATTCTCAAGTAATGAAGATGCCAAAAGGCTTTCGAAATTCCAAAATTTATAGAAATTTTGACCAACCTGGAGGAGTTTTTCAATTCCTCCCTTTTTTACATGTCACTGCTACTGTTCTCTCCTTCCCTCATTGGAGCTGGGTATAACTAATTAATCGTAGCCCTTGATCCTACGCAGTCCCCCTGAACATGGCGCGCCAGACACTTCCCCAGAATGTTTCCTCCTGACGAAGGAGAGGGATATGGGGAAGGGGAAACTAGTAGTGGACACCATTGTACAAACTACCCCTTTAATCCAAATTATTTCTTCCCCCCTTTCTATGTTGGGTTCTTACAATCAAATGAGAGAGCACATACTTTAGAGCTATGGCTATAGGGAATTCTTGGGGTTGATGTTGTAAATAGTTATATGAAAATTTATTTAGTTTTTCTCTTAAAATCCTTCCCCCCAAATGGTTTCTGAATTGTTTTCCATGCTGGACTCTTAATTAAGGGAAGCTTTGTCATTTTCTTTCAGTTCTTAAAGATTTACTTTTGTAAAATTTTCATTAATTTCTCCTTTTATGTGGAAAGAGAAAGGAGAAAACATTGAAGTCAAATTCATTTCTCAATTTATTATAAAGTCTACTAAATATTCAGAAAAGACTGAAATTGTTAACTCTAACAGAAGCCTCAGTAATTAAATAGTTAAAGTACTTACGTATATTTTGAATATTGAAAATAATATTTTTTTATCTTCAAACTTGTGTGAAAGTTTTTTTTACCCCAAAGTTTTACTTACAGTTAATTTCTCATTCTTTTTCAGAATTTGCTCACATCCCAGACATCTTCTCAGAACTATTGTGAAATTGATATATTTCTTTCTTTCTCCTTTTTTTATAGTAATATCTCAGTGTGCCTTTATTTTGCATTTACTTAATGACTAATGGTGTTGAATATCTATTTTCTTTTAATAGTTCATTTTTATTGTTTTTTCCCATTACCATTAATCCCTCCATACCCTCTTCCACCTTCCTCTTCCTAACTTCCTTACCATTTTCTTTTTACAGCATTTTTTCTACTTTGTGAAAATATGCTATGTGATCTCTTGAATAAAATTAGTACCTGTTAATAAATTGCTGAATTTATTTTGAGCTCTAAGTGTTCTGAAAAAGAAGTTTATGTTAACTTATGTATGTGAGAAAATAACCAAATTTTGTTGCAGGATGACTTAGGATTCCCAGGAAAGGAATTTTTAAAATTCTATTCCAATAAATATTCTCATTTTATGCAGTGTATACAAAAACAACAATATTCTAAGGGAGGGGGGGCCAAATAGCCTGTGACACCCATTGATTTCACCAATGAAGACAGTAAGTTTTGGCAGCAAGCAGTGAAGTAATCAGCATAGAGAAAAAAAAAAATTCCTTCTCAGTAGTCACTCAGTCACACTCTGGTTTTGTTTATATCTTCCTATCCACTTTTTTTTGGTTATAATATGAATATTTAGAATTTTGCTGCTATAATTTAACACCTGTTTTTGTAAGGGTGATTCTCTGTGTCACTTTAGCCAGACTTAGACCGCCCTGTTGCCCCAGAGCAGTGTAATGGAGACCGCTAACTGGACCGATCTGTTTCTAAGCAGCAGTTTCGAAGCACCTCTGTTTTACCCGTGTTCCACTTTCACCTGCCCTGACTTCTACAGTTTGGAAGATCTTTCACATGCATTAACATACATGTTGATGATACGAATGTGGGCAAATATGTTTAAAGGATCAGTAATAAAGATGTAGACCAGCAAGGGATTTTGGAGATTATTTGAACCAGTTTACTTATTTTATGGATGAGAAAATTGAGATTAAATGTAATTCACTGAATGCTTGTTTTGGACATCTGTCTTAACCTCATTTTACTGTGGATGCATAGCTTGATATTTTGTTTAAAGAAGTATCAATTTCAAAGGTCATTGTGGTCCATGTGATGTGAATAAGAAACCTGAAAAATATGTGTTACAGTATCTTAATAATAATAGCACCATCCCACCAATGATAGCAGCATAGATTTATCTAAGGTTTAATGCACATTAGATGCTGTTTTCAAAACTGTAGGCACACATCTAATTGAAATCCTATAATGAATATATGAAGTATGTTTTAGTATCACTTGAGGCTCCCTCTGGAGTGACAAAATAAAACTGAGACTTAAAAAGTAAGTGGCAGAGCCAGGATTTGAACTGTGGAATTCAGAAGCTGTGTTCTTTATCTCCTTTGCTGTGATTGGATTGCCTTAGCACAAGGGGGCTAATAGCACAGGACTAATGAGAGACCTGAAGGCAGGACACCTTCAGCTCCATTAGACAGTATTCACGATGTCTGTGCAAACAGATCGGTTTTGGTGCCTTTTCAAGGAGCGCTTTGTACTCAATAATAAAATAAAATAACTCTATCCATTTGTAAGTATCTCTCTTTTTACTAAATATTTTCCATTTTAAGAACCAAAGTTACTACTTTTTCATAATATATCTCTATCTAGATACATCTTATATTTTTTTCCTCTTCAGCACGTATCTAAATAACTCAGTGTTTATCTTTTGATCTCAAGTGCTTACTGAGAGAAGTAAGGGCTTATGAGGAATTCGAAGAATAAAGAGAAAATAAAGGAAAGGTAAAAAATACATTTTTATCCCTTGCTTATGAAAACTTGATACATTACAAAACATTTTCAATTTATTAGGCTGGGCAAAATAAATGGATTAGGATAATTTCTTTTTTATAATGCAAATGAAACCTTTGCCTTTAAATCAAAGAATTCTCATTTGATCATTATACAGTGAGCTTTTTATTGTAAAAAGGAATAATTTTGCAGTCATTTCAGAATATGAGAAAACCACAAAAGTGACATTGCTCAATTGCCTGTTTTTTTTGATTTTTCAAGAGGTTACAAATATAGGTAATCAAAGAGCAGAGATTTGAATCCAGGCCCCTCTTGAACAACTTCACCAACTACACAGTGGAGACACTGGTGTGTGTCAAGTTCCCTGGGTGTGTCTAGTGTGTACAGGGTAAAATATGCCTCGGGAAAAGGAGAGCAGCTGGAGAAAGATTAGACTCTCCTGTTTTACCTATGAACCTCTTTAGTATTTACTTCAGAACTTAATCTTTACCTGTTCTGCATTCCACATATTTGCCTTGGATAGCAGCATTGTGGCCAACAATGCCAGTTTTCTTGTTTGACATTAAAAATAGTAGACTGAAGCTGGCAGAGCCCACACTTCCGTCGGCCTTGGCTATCACAGCGGCCGTGGTGAACACTGTTGATTGTTGATGTTGGCACTTCGGGTGGAGCCCATCGAGTGCAAGGAGCCCTTCGGACCATGTGGTTTACATCACGTACCTGGAACATATGGTTTGTTTTGTCCTTGCTGAACTCTCCTTAACAGGGCATTCATCTTGGTTTTCTTTTGAAAATGCCATAGTTTTATTTCAGACTCCATTAGAAGATAGTTTTTCATTCCTCATAAGTTTCTGGCAGAGTTTCGAGACAGGCCATGACAAATTTTAATGTAAGAAATGAGGAAACCTGGAAAGAAAGCACTTTAAACCAAATGCAGGATACAATATATTTTTTGTTCGCTTTCTGCCATAATTCCAGATATTCCCTTAAACCTGTAAAATCTAAGGGCTGGATTTGATTGAACAAACAATATATATGGGATATTTTTGAGTAGAGTCCAGCACTTGCTGCATTCAGAAATGTGTCCAACGTGTTTCTTGTTCTTCAGAGTTGTAAGAAAGGTCTCCCAGGAGAACTTTAATTGACTTTCCTTTCAATCAAAAGAGTGAGAAACCAATCTTACACAGGCTTTTATCTCTCAGAGGAAATACTGTATCTTATGCATTAGCTTCATAGAGACGTTAAAAACTTGTAAAGGTTTGGTCTGGTTAATCTACTTTTATTTAGTTCTGTGCCTTGATAGAATATAAAGTCTCAATAGTTAGCTTTTACATTTAACCTGTGCCTTTAGCAGTTATTTTTAAATGTATCAAAACTTTTCTTGGTTTTCTTTGTGTTGTGTGGGTTTAATAAATCACAGATAACATTTTATTTTTCTTCTCACTTTGCTGCTATGTATTACTTCTATTAGGACGGCCCCTTGACAGGACTGAGTTTAGTCAAAATAACTCTGGTCCAGACCCCAGCTTTGCCATTTATAACTATATGAACATGGGCATATTTTTAGTATTTTGACTCACTTTTTACTCATCTCTAAAATGGAACTATATCTTACCTTAGAAATTGTTGTAAAAATTAAAGAAGATAAAGTATCTGTAATGTAGGTTACCATGTCTAAAATGTAGCAGGTATTTTTTAACCTATCTGGATTCCTTTCGGTGGAAATTAGGATGTGTATTAATTCTTCATGACACAGTTCTGTGTGGTGGACCTGAACTTGGAGAATTTTCACCTTCTGCCTCCATATACACATCTAACATTTATTTGTTCATGTGTGATGTATACAAACTCACATAGCTTGTATTCCAGGTTAGCTGTATTCAATCTTGAATTTTTCTCGGTACAATCTCATGCTTGACCAAGGTTGCCTCAAAACTAATTGTCACTGAATACTTATGTTCTCAATATGAAAACAACATGATGTCTTAGAAGCTGTCAGGGAAGCAGACAATTTGTTTTTTGATTAATTATGAAATTGGGTCATATTGTGCACTCTGGATTGAACTTGATTAAGAAGTTCAAGGATTATAAATGTTTCGATAGTGCTTGCTTGCTTTCAAAGGGCTACCATCTCCCTGAAGGGTGTCCCTTAGAATTCAAATGAGGACACTTGTTTTTTAAACATCTTCCCAAGAGACACACTGGACAGATGTTTCTTAAAATGAGCTGCTGAAAACAACTGAAACTAGAATTTAAAAGAAAACAGTCTAATTGGCTAGAGTCTTTTATTTTTAAAGGCAGACCAGAATTACGGCGTAATAAAGGGGAACAGGGTATTCATTTGACATTTTTTGTAAACAAAAAGCAACTTATGATTAAGGCATGATAAGGTACTTTTTGGAGAAATATTTCAGTCTGAAATGCAGATGTGATGAGATTTGGTTCATTTATATTGGCCTGTTTCTCTTGTGTGGCCTTATTATGGCTTGATATTTTCGAGCACCTCATTTCTATGTCATTAGTCTTATACAGTGCTTGTACCAGTCAGCCATTCAGTCTGTTCTGCAGTAGTCCATTTTCGCTAAAAATCAGCCCAACCGGATGATTGACATCATGTACAACCGAACTATTGGCTCGTTTCCAAATTATTCCCGATGTGCATGTTGCCTTGAAACGGCACATCACACTCAGTCTGCCCCCATGCGGACGGGCCACCGGAGGCCTTCGGAATCCCGACAGAATGGAAACATGTGACTGTGAGTTTTTTACTCTCCAGGCTCAATTTTGTTCATGGAACATTGAAAAGTGGCTTTTTCCCCCAAACTTTCATATTTGTAAAAGAAGACTCATGGGTCTTCCTTCTTCTCCACTCTCAGTCCAAATATGAGGCACCTTTCCCCCCACTTTCTACATTTATGCATTCCTCTATATAGGCCTTTCTGTTTCTTTTAAGAAATGGTCCCTTTCATCTTTGTGTTTGTTTTCATTCACTACTGAAGAAAAGCTCTCTCTCGAAGGCTCCAGAATATAAGGATGGCTTTTTATAAGCTTGATCCATTGGAATAAAAATGTAATGCTTTTGCCCTTGAAAATATCAGGACAAGGCAGTCTGACATCCAGCTTCTGATGCAAACACAGCTCATTCCCAGAAAAGCACCTTCAAAGGTGTAGAAATTTACTCAAAACAACCTCAGAGTGGGGAAAGCTGATCACTTTTTTCTCTCTCTAGGATCCTCAAGTTTGTGAATATTGTCTGAGCACAGGCATATTAATCCTGTGCCCACAGAGAGCAGTAAAATTCTTTGAATGAATGAACACATTCATTGTTAAATAAATAAATGTAATTATAATTCATAGGATCACTTTTGCTGAAGTACAGTTTGAATCCTTAAAATTAAAACACAGCAGGCACCTTTAATATTGTTCAGAATAAGTCTCTTCTTCCTAAGTACTTCTCTATTAGTCAACTTTAACATAACTACCAAATTCTCATTCTTCTAGATATGCTTACTTCAGCATATCTAGAAATAACTGTACGTTAGTATTTGTCAGTAAATGATATGATTCAGTGTCTGTGATTGGGGCTAGTTGAGAAGGTAGAAAATGAATGAGGTTAGATTTTCTGAGCCCAGTGTGGTAGCTGGGACCAAGAATCATGGACGATCCTGCAGTGTGTACCTCCAGGGTGAGCTCATGAAAGAATCAGGATCATGGGCTTTATAATCAGAAGTATCTTGGGTTCAGTTTTGGTTCTACCTTTCAACTGTGTGTCAGTGGACAAGTTGTTAGCTTCTCTGGGCCCTGTCGTCCTGATCTGTAAAATAAGAGTGCTTTGCAAAATGGTCGTAAGGAGAAGTAGTAATATACAAAATACATTTCTTGGCATGTAATAAGTGTGTTTGCACAAACAATCGGGTTTGTTGACAACACAGCATGGAGGGAGTGTTTCAGTTACTATAGCTGTTTGGCAAATTACACAAAACTTGGCGGCTTAAAAAGACATCTGTTATGTTCACAGATTCTGTAGGTCAGGAATTCAGACAGGGCGTGATGGAAATGACTTTTCTCTGTTCCACAGTATCTTGGGCAATAGCAGGAAGACTCTAAAAGAGGTAGGTAGAATTATCTGAAGGCTTACTTCACACATCTGCTGGTTGATGTTGGGCCATCTGGAACGTCTGGGGACTGGTCCAGTCCCGGCTCCGGGGATATCTCTGCTGCTCTGTCTGTGGCCTCTCTATGAGTGTTATCCAGCATGGCAGCTTCAGACTAGTTGGAACGATGAA